>VZRU01000036.1:157228-183413 GCA_013398155.1 Pedionomus torquatus | reverse complement strand
TTTTTTTTTTTTTTTTTCTGTTGTTAGGTCATTATATTTCTCATATATGTTTTGTTGATAGCTATATGCATTCATCCAGTAGCATCTAAACGCTACTGTAAAGCTATTCACTTAGGATAATAGTTTGAATATGATTGGTACTTGTTCCTTTCAACTTTTGATACCTCTGAATGCAGGGCATGGTCTGAAGCCCATTAAAGTTATTTTGGGAAGTTAATTAAATATATATACATATCTTATTTATTATTATGAAATTTAATGAAAAGTACCGGAATTCAGAGTATGTCAAGTTTTAATATAATAACACCAATTAAACTAAATGTGGAAACTTAAACAGCAAGGACGGGGTGTCAAAACAGAAATTTCCATAAGAAGCTCCACATAGTGAATATACTCCTGTTGCAAATAAGTTTCTCTCTCTTTATCTGTGTAAGAGCAAAAAAGCTGATTTTGAGAGCATTTTGAGAGCAAGACAAAAGAAAAATGAAGGGGAAAATATCTGATTAGATTTGAAAGTCACAGGTACAACATGCTACATATGACAGAAAATCATAAGTTAACTCTAGAATACCCTATACCCTCAAATCCCTATAAGTTCATTAATTCTGTAGTGTGTAAATGTTAGATATATGCTTGTATTTGTTTAAACTCTCAGAATAAAGTATTTTCTACTAATATCAATGAAAAACATGCTCTAACCATAAATCATTTAACTTATTTAAAATACTCAGATAGTATGAGTGGTGTTTTTTTAAAATGACTGCTAAGAATAGCTTATTTAGCACACTGAATTTGAGTCATGGTCTTTAAGAAAATCCAATTTTTATCACAACTTTATTTTAGTCACACTTTAGCACTATTTTCTACAAAACTAGATTCTTTTTTAAATTAGATTGCACACAAATATTATGAACTTTTCTCATAACACTAAAAAGATTTTTATATTGATAGATGATGTTCTGCTGTCTGGAGACTTAATTCATGAATATGACAATTTGGTACTTTTAAAGCTAATAGAAGAAAAAATGTGACAAGCAAGGCAGAAAAATACTGATTATTATAGAAATTAATTCTGAGAGCTAAGTAGTATAGTATTAGTATTTAATGGCTTTAGAAGCATAAGTTTTGGTTCACAGAGAAAACTTTGCATGATATATTGAGCATTATTAATACTATTGTCTTGTGAAAACAAAATTGTCATTTAAGTACAATACTTTCCCTCAAGGAGTACTTACAAAATATAAATGATCTTTATACTATGTTCTCTGATAAAACAAAATAAAACAAAACAAAGCAAGAAAGTGTATTCTGCCCTATATTGCCAAACTAATACAGACATATATTTTAGAAGAACTATAGAAGACATACACTTCCACAGAAGATTCAAGAAGGAATTTATATGAAGAATTTAAACATTATAGAAAAAAACCCTGGTTTTTATGTATTTAAGGCACTGAAACATTGACTGTAAGGTTTAAGGAGTTTAACAGTGAGACTCAGAGTTATTGTCCTAAAATGATAGCTAAAATGATCTAGAAATGTTGGTATTAAAAAAAAATATTCTTATTGCACATTCTTGTATCTAGACTCCCAGTAGTCATTCTGTGTAAATAAACAGTAGGTCTAGCAAGGCACCTCCCCTGGTAGGCTCACCTACCAGTTGTGTTAGGAAGTTATCAGGAGTTACGTACTCCTTACAGAAGCGTGATCAGCTATATGTCTTCCTTACTGCAGCTTCCAGTGACAATTAAACAAAATTTACAAAAAAATAAAAATTCAAGGATTGCAAAATGAAGTAATTGAATATCAGTAAAGAAACCAATACAACCGCCCATGCACATCCATAATGCCACATACTCCAGCTACACTCCACCATGCTTCATTTTCCACAGGTCTCCCAAGTTACAGCAGGCCATATTCATCACAGTTGATGTACTGAGTTCTTGCTAGCCATCTCCAATATTTGTGTAGCTTGTGTAGAGCCTTGCACTGTGAGTGTAGAAATACAGACTGACTCTTTCCTGTGAATGTAAGACAAAACAAACTTGTAAAAGTCCTGCTGAGCACCACCAATCAGTTGTATTCATTGGCATTATGAACATGACAAATGTGCAGTTGTATAGTAAACTCTGATAAATATCTTTTGATATAATGAAACTTGAAACTCTTTCTGCAAACGTGTCAGTGTAAATCTAGACATGTATGAAGGTAGATTTAGATATCATATAGCAGAAATGAAAAAGGCAAGCCTCTAGGAGGCCTCAACACTACTACTTGCAAAGTTTAAATGGAGTCTCACAGTTTCCAATCATGGGTATGTGATATATTTATTGATTTATATGAACAAAGCAATGCATTTTTTTCTAGTCTTGTTTTGAAAAGAATTAATACATTGTCCAAAAAGTAAAGAAAAAAAAATCAATCTTAGATGCCTGAAATGGAAAACATCAGCTGAAGTGCTTTATGTTTTCCATAGCTGTAATCATCTGAAAACAAAAGCTTGTAATGGAGAGTATCAAATAATCTTAGCTGTCTTTAAAGCATTATTATTTAACTGCCTACAAACTCTATAATAATAATAATAATAATTATGCTCCTTTTAGAAACAACATTGGTTTGGAATGCTGTAAAAGTAAGAAAACCCGCTTAAATAAAGTGAACAAACATGTATTATTAATGTTCTTTACTGTATGTTGTATATGGATAAGTGTATGTGGATACTTGTAATATTATTCAAAGTTTTTCTATAAACCTCAAGTTATAAATATGCAGGAGCATATGTCTGACCACCAAGACAGTATCAGTATCAGCTAAACTTTAGAAAAAAGTGTATGACTTCTATAAAGAGCAGCAACTAGTATGTTTTCCTTTTGTGTTCAGAATTCCTAATAAAGACAATGGGAATGTAAAAAACAAAAAAGGGGATTGAAATAGAATGCAGCTGAATGTATTACTGTGCAAGCACAAAATAGCTTGTACTTTTTCAAGCTTTTTTTTAACCTCTTAGGCTTACTACAAAATAATTTTGCATTTAACTTACAAATACACAAGTCGATACGCTAATAAAGACTATGATTGGTTGTTGCAATGTTAAGTTATGCTCAAGAATCCTGAATAGCATAAGTTTGCTGAACAAAGTAATGAATTCTTTTTTTTGTTTTGTTTTGTTTTGTTTTTGTTTTGTTTTGTTTTTGTTTGTTTGTTTGCTTTTGGTTGTTGTTGTTGTTTGTTTTTGTTTTTGTTTTACTATACCATTAGTGCAATACTGCTCTGTTCTTGGTATATTGTTGTTTCATTGGTTTAGAGTTGTGCTTTGAAAGGCATGTCAATATAACAGAAACTGAAATAATTAATTACAGTACTATTGCTTTGGTACACTGTTGAAGATATACATTGGGTACTGCAATACTGCAGGGTGTCCTGTGTGTTGCCTGAATGGTGTCACTCTTCACAAAATCCACAGTGAATGCAGGGCCATGAAGGGATGAGAGCTACCCTAAAGCACTGCCCAGATAAATGAGTCCACAGCAAACTCGCTCTTCGCACCTCTGACTGACTAGATCCATTTGGCATTACCTAGAAAAAGAAGCAGCAGGAGGCAAACGCTATGTAACCACCTTTACCTTCATGTTTCTGCAACAGATTTTGGGTGTGAGAACACACAGGGTAGCAACTGCTAATTGGCCTTAGATATAGAAAAAGCTAAGATACCCCAGAGCTTCTGGCCTATACATGTGGGACAATAGTGTCATGCAATCTATAACAGCTTGGCAGACCTCATCATGCCAGACTGGGCAGAAGATGAGCAGCACAAAGAGCCTGTTGACCATAAAATTTCAAGGACACCAGGCCTATGAGCTGGGGTAACTTGCATCGTACATTTTTCTTGAGAGGCCAAAATGGATGTAGATCTTGAGTGATATTTTCACTGCTTGTGTTTCTGAGAAGCACAGAATAGCTGCTTGATATTTTATTGCTTAATGTATTAAATATTTGCTTTTATTCTGTTGATTCTGCTTCAAATTTTATATTGCATTTTAGTAGAAATTTTCAACATTTGGAAATAACTAAATTTGTACATGCCTAAGCAGCTTACATTAAAATTTTTCACCTACATTGGTATTAACTAATGAGTCAAAGTCACTTATCTATTAGTGTAATACACTCTTTAAATTAAATCTAGTTTAGTTATACATGACTTCTCAATTTTTCTGCCTTTGTTGATGAATCCAGGTAGTTAATTTTCAAGTTGTGGAGCTAGGACCCAAGTTCAGGACCTCTAGCATCACCACCTCACTGTCCATGTAAGCAATACCCTCTAACTATTGCTTTCCATAACTTTCAGTGTCCATCCAGAAAGCTCAGACCATTTTGTATATAAAGAAGGAATTATCTGAGGTACTCGCAAGATGTCCTTACCTCATCTGAAACAAGGAAAAGCTTGATCCTGATAGTAGGACTACATTGACTACCAAGGTCTTGCCAGCACAGACACCTTAGTGTCTTCCACAGATAACATTTTTCAGCCAACTGATATATATATAGGAGCACCTGTTTAAAAGCACAGTGTTCAGAGACAACATATTCACAGGCGACTGATGATCTTGATGCCTACAGGTAGCAGGTAGGATCGTCTTGTATGAGAAAGGACTGGGGAATATCCTGATTGGTGGCTTCTCTTCTGTAACATGTCTGTGAAGCATACTTTGCCTCTGCTCAGTGTGTCACTTGGATGAAATGACAGTCCTGAACATTTCTCCTGATTTCTTCCTCTGCAGTCCAATGAGGAAATTCCTCTCTTGCAGGAGATACTTTGTGCTTGTCCCTGTCTGCATGTTTTACCTTCTGCTTTAGTTATCGTTACACTGGGTAGAATCCCTGAATTTCTTGAACGAATTCATGGTCTCAGAATTTTTTTTTTTCCTCCCTAATCTTGAATGAACACAACCTAGGGTTCCGCTGGACCTCTGACTTCAGAATCTCCTTAGATTCCAACAAATGTTTATGTTCAGTCGTGACCCAGTAAAATAGTACCTCAACATGAGAGCAGGACAGTGGATATATGCAGGAAAGGCAACATGGTCCCCAACTTCACTTGTGCCAGCCACCTTAGAGAAGCTACCTGTGCAGCTTAAAAAAAAAAACAACCAAAAAAAAAAAAGGTTTTTTTGTTGTTGATTTGTTCTTTGGTTTTTGGTGGATTTTTATTATTTTTTTTAGAGACGCTGTTTTTTCTTATAGATCCACACATTCCAAGCAGTTTAGCAGGCTTTAGACTACCTCATCTGTGCAGGACTCCAAGAACCACATGGTGGCAGAATCAAGCCTACAAACTCATAAAAAGATCAATATAAGATTTCTTATTGCCATAGACTTACTGATGCCTTTAGTCCTAGTGTTCATGTTCTTGAGTCCTGTTTTACCTATTCAGATTATTCTGTTGTTAGCTATGTGACTTCATGTATTTGTGCTGTGAACAAAAAGTGCACAGTATTCTCTAAGGCCAGAATACATTGTTGTCAAAGAAATAATTGATATTGACAGACAAGAAAAAACAAAATTATCCATCCTTTGTTGATAAAGAGAAATGTTAACAGATATATATTATATCATGAGACACAGGGACCCAGGAATACAAGGAAAAGTGTTTATACTTGCTTTAAAGTCAATTAAATAGACAAATAATTAAAGGTGGAAATTATGTATTTTAATATACATCATTACCTGACAGATGCATGGATAGACCCTGTTTGAAAAGCTGGTCTTTGCATTTCTGTATGTGTTGATATTTGGATTAATACTCCTTCACTATGGCCTCTTTGTTATATCAATAGCAAACCATCATATCACAATATCAGACTTTTTTTTACATTCTGCCACAGCAAGATTAGAAATAAAAAAAAAAGACACTTCATGTGTTCTTTTTTTTTTTTTTTTTTTTTTTTTTTTGTTTTTTTTTTTTTTTTTTCTTTTTTAAAAAAAAAAAAAAAAGACATTTACAGTGTTTCAGTGTTTGCAATATATTTTTGTAGCTATGAAATCTTAGGTGTGCCCCAGCATAAAATGAACCTTAGAAACCATTTATGGTAATTCTGTGCATAATGGCCCTTAAACAGAAACTGCCTAGGGATCACTTGCACATTAAACTCATCTATACTTACTTTAATGTAAGTAATCCCTGATTGGAATATTTGTTATATGGAATTACTAAAGACAATTAGCTCTTCCTTTGAGGTTCAAAAGATGTTTGGTTTTCATTTTTTGTCCAAAGATTTCTATACATGAAAAAGAATACATATAGCTATACATATATGTATGTATTTATGTACACAGTATATATAATGTCATATATACATATGTTTACAATGAAAACTGTATGATTAGATATTAATTGTTCATAAGTTAAGGTCTAATGCTTCCCTCTTCTTTTTCAACCTCATCTACTCTAGCACAAATACACCCAGAATATCGTATAGGAAACAGTGTCAGTATTTTTAGAATTAAATTACTTCAATACTTGTAGTATAGAATCACAGAACCATTTAGGTTGAAAAAGACCCTTAAAGTCAACGAGTCTAACTGCCAAATCTACCACTAAACCATGTCCTAGGCACCATATCTACTTATCTTTTAAATACCTCCAGGGATCATGACTCAACCACTTCCCTAAGCAGCCTGTTCCATTGCTTGATATTGATTTCAGTGAAGAATTTTTCCTTAACGTCCAGTCTAAATCTTCCCTGGCACAACTTGAAGACATTTCCTCCTGTCCTATCTCTTTTTACTTGGAAGAGGAGACTGACATCCACTTTGCTGCAACATCCTTTCACGTGGTTGTAAAGAGTGATAAATTTTCTCCTCAGCCTCCTTTTCTCCAACCCCAGCTCCTTCAGCTTCTCCTCAAAAGACTTGTGCTCTGGGACCCCTCAACACCTTCATTATTCTTTGGATGTGCCAGCATACTTTATATATAAATAGGTATACACTACTGATATATTTGGACAGTATCTCTTTTAAGAGCTGAAAGAGAACACTATGATTATATTATACTCCTTTAATCAACTCTATTTGATACTATGTATATCAAAATTATAAGCTCTCTGTGAGCTTTAGCATTTTGAAAGGGATGTGTTCAAAAGCAATAAAATGTGCTCTGTCCTTAGCTAAATCATTCCTTTTGTTAATTTCTATTCTCCTTGAATAACTACATCCTATTTCTAAACAGAATTTTTTAGCAATAAATTAAAAATATTTATTCTAAATATAGTCACATTTTTTGCTAAGTAAAATATACTGCATCTCCTTTGGGCACTGAATTGACAAGAGGAATGAATAACCCAGAGAGTGGCAAAGAAGCACTTATCTTAAAAACTGGATGTTCATCTTAGCTGCATTTAACTAGGTAAATTAACAGACTTCCTTTAAGAAGTATGGAGGAAAGAACTGGATTTTTTTTTTTAAGGTAGGGTTAGACAGTAGATCTGTAGAAGAAATCACATGGCATGAGGACATGAGAAAAAGCTCACTGAATCCTGAAATCCTTGAGTTTTATTTCCCATGGAAGAATAGTGCCTGTAACATTCATTAAAGAAGTTAAACAGCTTTTCCAGCTTTTGTTTTTTCTGAACAAATGCAAATCCTTTCCCATTTACAAATGGGCATCTAGGCTAACTATGAGAAATTTCATCAAACTTTTGCTTACATGAGTGACAAATCTTAGTTTAAGAGGCTGGCTTGTTTAGAGGACAAACTGCTGTGGAAAGTGTGACAAAACCACAGAGATCTATCAAAAGACAGACAAATATCTACTAGAAATATTTATGAAACAAACCATCAAGATGAATTTTCTAGGCAAGTATTGACTTATTCACTCAGAATTTATGATGAAGTGCTTTATAAATGGGAAGGAAAATATTTTTTCTTGTGCCAATATCCTTCAGTGGAAGCCACAGTTTTTTCAGTGACTTTGCATAGCAGCAAACCCCATCTCTTCAGCAGCTTGGTCCCTAGAGTGGTAGAGATGTAAATTAATGAATGAGCATTTATAAAAGCCTTCAGTTACTACATACATGCATTGAAATGCTGAGTTCCCTTTGACAGACAAGTATGCACCAGGAAAAAAATTAGCACCTTATTAAACTTTAGAATATTTAATTAATTAGTCTTACTTGCAAATGTTTCAAAATGAAGTGCAAAGTGCATTATACTATTAAAACAAGCATAAAAGAAACCATGTTGGGTTTAATGAGTATAAAAGGCAATTTGTGAGACAATCATTCATAATACCAAATCTAGAGAAAATCAGCTTAATGGATTTTATGACTTCTGAATAAAATACAAAGAAAGAAAAAGCTTATAAAACTTGTCATAGCTAATATTGCTTTTAAAAATGTTTTATTTTCAGATTCTGTGTTGAAGATGTTGCCACTTATGAAGGTCTTTTTCCAAGGAAGATTTCAGCATTTTGTGTTTCTAATATTCCAGGTACACAGGACTTGTAAACTTTTATATCTGAATGTGTACCATCATCTTGCTTAGGTCTTATGGCTAATGCAGCTCCCAGTTCTT
The DNA here is from genome assembly GCA_013398155.1 of Pedionomus torquatus. Lineage (NCBI taxonomy): Eukaryota > Metazoa > Chordata > Aves > Charadriiformes > Pedionomidae > Pedionomus > Pedionomus torquatus. The sequence goes on along the minus strand of VZRU01000036.1, from coordinate 174,845 downwards.
AATGGAACTAGAACAAAATGAACATGGACTCCCTGCTGAGCAAGTCAGCAAAAGCTAAAGGTATCTGAAATTTTATGTAACTATGAAAGTGATTGCAAGTTAAAAGCCTGCTGTTTTCTCTTAAAACACTGCAATAACGTGTATATTAAACTGTATAAGAAAGGGATATCTCTTAAGAACAGGTTGGGTTCTCTGTACATGAAAATGAATTACTAAACCATATTGGATAATTTTATAGGAGGGAGAAATGGAGAGAGATACCAAAGGGGAAGTCAATTATTTTATAGTGTTAACTCATTGAAGCATGATTTTGCCTATAATTCCTTATCTAATGGAAATATACATATCACTATTAAATAGGACACATAAGAGTAAAATCAGTGACATACAGAGCTGCTATCTATGCTTTCACACAAGAAGCACACAGAGGACTGCACTAGCAGGCATCATCTAAGTCTTAATCTGATCAGTTCCACCCATTGCTTTGAAAGACCTGAGAGAATCCCAAGCTGAATAAGGGTTTACCAGTTCTTTCAGGGTTTAGCAGTTGCTTATAAGGATAGTATGGAGAATTGAGATTTTTAGTCCTCTTTGACTGACAAATAAAGCAACTATCTAAAATTCTCCACAAAAAAAAAAAAAAAACAAAAAACAAACAAAAAAAACCCTAACACAGTAATTTAGTAATATTTTTTACTTATATAGCAATAACTTTTTTAGCCACAGGTTATATTGAAATTGTCCCTCCATGTTACTGTGATTTATGAAGATTTGATATAAAATGTTTCAGGATTCTGTGTAGATATGTAAATTGAAGCCAAAACAATTCTTTAGCAAAGATATTGATTTTAATGTTTTCCTTTCACTTTGATGTTGTTCACCGCTATTCTGCTCCTGTATGATGTTGACTTTTGGGACTCCTTTTGAACAAAAGGTAAGCAAGTACATGAGTGCAAGTTGGTTCACTGAGTTCTATTAAACTAAAAAAGAAAAAAAAGAATTTAGAATTCTGTTCTGATTTAATCATATGCATATTTACAGTAGCGACTGCATCTGTTTTTAACTGATGTACCACACTTAAATTTACATTTGAATTTTACATTTCACCACCTGTACTAAGATATTACATTAACTTTCTGACTAAAGTTCTCACAATTCAAAGTGCTGTTTTACAGGTTACTGTAGTTTGGCTGTCTTTGAGTGCACACACCCTTCTGACAACAGTTTCGTACCGCCTAATCAGATGTGGAATCTACACAAAGGGAATAAAACTGGGTTACATGGAAATACACAGAAACATGCTCGATAAGATTTTAGACGATTGTGTTTAAAATGGAGTACAGATTTTATTTAGGTATATGGTAGAATTTCTTTCCAAGGCTACATCAAGTTTTTTAAGAGAAACAACTATTGTCCCTAGGCACATATCTGTGGGAAATAAAGCTGCAGAAAACCTGTGGGTAAAATCATGATATATTTAACCCAATAACTTTCATATTGCACAATTTTAACTTGTAAGTCTGACAACAAAAAAGAGAAAGGTATCAGGACTGTCTTTTCAAGCTGCCTTTGAATTCAAAATTTAAAATGTGACAAGCATTACTTTTTTAATAGGTTAATACTTCTTGTAAGCATATCAAAAGTGAGTTTCATGTATGTAAATGTTCTAAAGGAACTGCTCTGATTTTGTTATCAAAATGTTTCGATAACTTTGTTTTATGCAAACATTTTGGTTTTTTTGTTTAGTTATCCCATTCAATGATGTTCAGAATTACAAGCAGTTCACAGCTGTGATTTATGTAGAAGAGACCTATGTTGGTCAGAAGCATACTTGTTATTTTCCCATCAGAAAAATAACCCACTTAATGTTTAGACAAAAACTGTGAAATAGAAAAAGATATATATGAAATAGAGACCTGATGCTTAGATGGAGAAAGTGATTTACATTATATAGGTTTTTAAAAACCTGACATTTCATTCATAATTCCTAACTGGCTAGCTCATATCACGGTAAATGAATATTACCACATCTATATAAGTATTTGGAAGAGGGAACAGAAGGGAAGAATATGGTAAAATACAGAGACATAGAGTAAAAGCACGTCTCATCTCTCCCTTACAAAAAGCACCAAAACCTAGGACTGAATAAAATGAGGAAAAAAGAATGAAAGTGTAATCTAAATGACAGATAAGAAATTGTAAATAGGAAATGATTGGCTGAACATTGGAAAGAGTGATTAAAAAAAAGTGTTGTTTTAATAGTTTCATTGCAGAATGTGTATGTATTTATTAATTTTTCTTTCATTCTCATTAGGGGCTGGCTTTCAAGAATGTCATTTATCATCATTTTATTTTCTCCTTGTCATCATTTTATTCCTCCTTTTTTCCTGTCTTGAATCTTTTACAGATTTGCTATAATAAACACTATTTCGGGAATCTGTATGCATAAAGCAACTTCTACAGCTAAGGCAGCTGCATGGGAACCTTTTCAAGAGGCTGATGCAAAGCTTTTTGATTACTCAGGTGGGTTTTTAATCAGATGTTCAAATTTAAAATCATTGATAGGAATTAGAATTTGGAAGGCATCTTTTTAAGTCCTATCATACAACCCCACTTCCTTTTTGTATCCTTAATTGCAGCAGAAAATAAATTTCACAAGAGGACATATATCAGATGCTCTAAACATGACACATATTCGATGTTGCTAAAGTAAAGAAATAATTAGTATAGCTAAAGACTTAAACTAGGGCAAAATATAAGTATTATTAAGGATGTTATATAATTGAACCTAATACAGCTAATTTACCAGATATGTCGTCATTAGTCTTCTCTTGTGCATTCATATACAGTTAGGTTTATTATCTATTTCTATTAATTGAAATATAAAAAAGACTAATGGCCTATTGGTGGAGTCTTTTGCTCTGATTTTTCTTCCTATACAACACCAAAATTAGTATGATAGCAGAGAAATATCTCATAGTTTTTCTTTAATCAAGATGATCATGTTCAAATGCAATTTTGTTCATGAATAAATTTTCACATTTCACTGAACAGCTAGTGATATTGATGAAAACAAACACAATTTCATCTGTTTCTCAAAGAAACCTCAAGAAAAGTACCAGTATTTTCACAATTGCCTGATGCCTTTAAAGGTTTTCCTTTATTTCCAATTTGTCCTATGCACTTTCTATAACATGTTAGTATGGCTCAGAAAGCCTGTGAAGTAAATAGTCTATCATGATACAGATGGTGAAAATATTGAAAAGGATATCTGTAAAAATTAGATTAGCAAAAGAAATTTTTGAAAAAAAAATATCCAAAATTCTTAATAAAGTTTTATTTGTTTTTAAATCTTTTACTGACTCTTTCCCATATTATTAGCAGAAATATCACAGCTGTGATTAAAGAGAAGTGTTCAGGAAACAAAACTGAAACTCAGATACCTGCATAACCACTTCTAGAGAATCTCACTCAAACATGCATGAATTCCTGTGCTAGGCAAGACTTAAAAAACACCCTGAGCCACTCTACTAAGGAAAATACAGAATTTTAATACTTCCCATGATCATGGTTTCTTGTTAATCTGACCTCCTCCACCTTCTTCCCATTCTCCACTGCAGACGCCAACATTTATCTCTGACTCTTCCATTTTTCCAAGAATACTTGAGTAAGTTTATAGTTAATGGTCATGGTCTCAGAATCACAATTCAACATGGTGATTTAATTTATTTTCAAGCAGGGACCAATTCCTATGTAGTCATCTGGTCTACCTCTGTGCTGTCTAAATTTTACTGATTCCCATCTGGTAGAACCACATAAGGGACTGTAGAAGGTTTACAGACAGTCCTTCAAGAGCTAATAGACAATTCTCTTTGTCTGAGAAAAAAAAAGAAGGGAATAAATTAATTACAAAAAATGAAATTAATGTCAATTGAAAAGGGTCCTTGACAGACATTAAATTGAATAAATACAAATTAAAAAAAAAAGTAAAGTTTTTGCTATCTTATTTTATTTTGCAATACTTTTTTATCTATGTATTTAAATATGCAACATAATATATTTTAAGAAGTAGTTTAAGAATGTATGAAAGAAAAAAATGTCATTGAGATAGTTTGTTAAAAAGTTAGGAGATATTGAAATATGTTTATGTAAGATAAGTTATAGGAAAAGAAATCAGAGTTAGTTCAAATCTAAACACAATCACTCGGTCTATAAATTTGTTTTCAGGTCATTGATTATAACAATGCAAGTAGATAAGACTGATAGAATCAGTAACTAAAATACATTGATTGGTGTTTTGAATGATAATTCTGAAAAACATCAGTCTCCAAAAGAACAGAAAATATTCTATCAAATTTTTACTTTTGGGCATGTGTTATGATAGAGGATTCAGGCCCTTCAACAGCTGAGAACAGTATGTGGGTACAATTGTCATCTGCCAAAATTATGTGACATTTCAACACCAAAATACATATTTAGATCGTTATCTCTCAAGCAGAATATACCTGAAAACTGGTGAATAACTATGAATCCAGAGATACCAGTGGTTATAGAGGTTTCCTGTGAGAGAGTTCAGAGGGTGCTGCTTCTAAATGGAAGAAGGGGCGGAAACACAAAGAAACCTCTTGGGGGAGGACTAGTTTATTTGGAGGCAAGTGTGTGTTCGCTATTAACTGGATACAGAAGGCCATGGATGGAGAGCTGTGCTGTTTCGTGTTAATTAATACTCCAACCATGGCTATTTGGTGACAGAGATAATGTTCATCGAAGACCAGATGGGCTCAAGCTTTCTCACGATAGTAAAAATTACTGTTCTTTTTATGTAAGATAACAGTGCCCTTGAGTTCCGGGAAAAATGAGACCTCTGTTTTCTCTAAAGTAGCCATCTGTGTAACTAAAACTTGGTTGGTTTATACCTTCCTGAACAACAATAAAGCTTAGACTGTGTAGCATATTACTGGACCTACTGACATTTATGTGCCTCTCACAGACAAGATGAATTTACATGGAGTTTCTCATACATCTGTTTTCACTAAATACCTTCTAAAGCCTAAACTGCCACTGTTAATGTGAAAAATTAAGGAGATTGTCCCTAGCTTCTGTTTAAAGCTTGACTGCTCTTTTGCAGCCCATGGCAATGCTTGTAAGGAGGAAATAATTGCTTAATTTATTTGGTTATGTTTGTGGCTCCTGGGTGATGGTGTGCATCTGGCCATAGTACTTTTCTTATTTAATTTCTGCAAAGAACAAAACAGAGCTTACTAGGTATGATAGAGGATAGCTATTATCACTAAGAAACATTTGTTATCTTCAGCCACATTAAGTATGAAGTTTGGTACAGCTACAGGACAAGAAATTAACATCAATTAACATGAAATGATACATACATTTTTGAAACAGTTATTCTTCTACAGATGTGAGCCACCTCCCACTACTTTATGAAGTGCTAAAGATGACTTTAGTATCATGCCACGTTGCCTGTGTAACTCACTTGGACCATGCAGGCTAGTGGTAAGGAACAGATAGGAAATTTCTTACGTAGTAGCCAAATGAAAAGTTTCTACTGCATATTCTGGATCCTGTAAAAGTAGGTTTTAAGACATAGTATTTGTGCTTTGTGATCCCTAATGTATAGTGGTGACCCAAAGTTAGGAACTCATTATTTTAATATATAAACCCTTATCTGTCCCTGCCAAGAGACATGCATATCAAAGGTGGATGCTTATTCTGATTAGAAATGGGTATACTGACTGAAGGTGCAACACATAAAACTAGTGTTTCTAGTTTCACTGTAGTGGAGAATAAAGTTATTTTGAGTTTAGTACAAATTTTTGTAAGAGTTGTTTGACAGGCCATGGATGGAGACTTCAAGATGTAACAGAGTGTAAGGTTCAGAAGACTCTCCTATGTGTGCCTTGGAGTGATAAATGGAAGCCTCTTGTTGGTGTCCTCCTGTCCAGATATTAAACTGAGGTCATTGAAATGGGTTTGTGGTACTGCAGCCATCAATGACTGTAACTCAAAAGGATCGCCTTCAGCATGATGAATTTGAACCAACACTCAGCCCAAGATGCCTGGCAGCATTAAAAATATTCTCAGTCTCCTAAAGCTGCTAGAAGGGGATTCTATCTCTGAGAAATGCTCAGTCCTTTAATGGGGAAGCTGCTTCCATTGTGGTGGTTTGCTCAGAGACATAACCTGCTTCTCTCTGGTATTGCTTTTGCACTGGGATTTGGAAGACATCTACTGGGGAAAAAAAGACCTGAGAAATAAAGGATAAGAACAAGTTAGGAGGTAAAGAAGGGTTTGTTAAAGGTGACAAGTAGATTACAATTTTTTATTATTAAATTAAGAAACAGTAACATGCGAAGATTTGAAAAAAAAAAACAAACAGGTTGGTCTTAATAACACAAAAATAGATGTTTGTAAGGACTTGGCAGTTGAAAACTAAGTGAAGATGCAGCACTTGAACATTTGAAGCATCTGGGATCTCCTAAGGATCTCATGGAGATCTGCTGGTAAATGCATCAAAACAATTTTGAGAACAAAGAAACAATAGAAAGTAGCCTAGGTAATAAGAGGTTATTATTCATCAAAGACTATTATTGCTTTAAGTTGCTAAGATATGTGTACTCTGAAAGAAATACGGACATGGAGGGAATGTCCATATAATGAATTGAAAATTTTGAAATTATTGAAGATTTTGTTTGAATTTAGAGTTCTACAATAATTAACTTTGAACTTATCTAAGTGACTAACTATTTATTTAACAGGAACTAATCCATATGTAAAAAGAAAATGAAGTGAGGAAAACATTGTGTGGTAACTACTGTGTGAAATGAGGGACAGAAGCATAATCCAACACAGAGCTAAAAAGAGCATGATACAATTCCACTTCAAATAACTGATGCTTTCAAGGTAGGAAAGGAGATAAGGTTTTGTGATTTGCATAAGAAAAGTTTATCTTCAAGAAAAAAATAAAAGGAAAAATACAATAGACTGTTTATTGTATTCCAAGAACTATATCACTTCCCCTCCTCAAGACACACCACCAGCATTTTTTTGATTAAGTAGCAAAAATTTTGCAATTTCTGAAATAGGCATCTTCCATGAAAGATAAAACTTGATTCCAGATAATCATTGGGTCATTGTTCCTTGGTATATACAGTTGAAAATGTATCTTTGCTAATAGGAAACTAAGACATGAAACTAATTAGCTTCCAGCCAAACTGAATAATTAAGAAACTTTGGTGACAATTAGTAACAATTGGTCGTAATGAATAATTCTCCAGCTGAATTTCTTACTAATTAAATTTCATGAACAGAATATTAATATATAGCTAAAATGGTGTTTACATGTATAACTGTAGAAGGGGACCTCCTGTATTCACACTCATATTAGGATAATTCATCTTATATGCAATTACTTATTCTCAGTTTATATCAACATACATGTGAAGTATTCAGTATGGTTGTCAAAAAATATCATCATACAAACATCATACATCAATTCTGACATGCAAAGACAACATATTTGCCACTTAGTAATACTACAACAATCTAAACATGCTATTTTCATGCTGATTTTTTTTCACTTTTTGCAGAATTTGAGTGTAGTCAGATTGTAAATATGTATTGAGGGAAGAGGGGTGTGGGAGAGAGATACATTACATTACTTCATTCCTGGAGAACCATCATATTTCTTTATTTAGTAATATCTAGATTCAGTAAAAGATCTGACCATCTGTAAGAGACGCACTAAGTCCCTGGAGACAGAATTCCCTATTTTTGTGCTTTCTGGTTTGTGATCTGGATTCATAATAGGTAACAGTTCTTAGATGGGATATAGGAAAATCAAGCAGTATGAATGTCTTAATTTTTTCCCTTCTCTAGGGGAAAAACACTTGAAGTTCCAGTTCACCAATTTAGCTGATATATGATCTTCTGAAATATTAGTTTGGTCTTATAAGTTGGAGGAAGGAGACACAAACAAGCTAAAGAATGAAGGTGACCTTGCTGGCCTGCATCCTAGTCAGCTATTAGTATTACTTGAAGGGCATGGCACTTTGAGTTTCAGGTCTGAAGCAAATCTTCAATCTAGTCATGAATTATTTTATATTTAGGCATCTAACCCCTACTTTAGTTGCCAGAGTTTTTTATTGGAATTGCTCCTGTACCCGTGTAGCTGGTTGGGTTAAAATTATTGGCACTAATCTGATCCTAATAGAGTTTACTGTGTACCTATCACCCAGGAGAATTTTATGACTGCTTGCCCATAAAAAAAAAAAAAAGAACATTACATTTTTCACACATCGACAAGATTTTAATTACATTTTAAGTAATGTAAATGTCCATCAAATAAATACAGATTTCCTGAATGACTTTAAAGAACAGCTTCTTGGAAATGTTAAAACCTTTGTAAGAATATAAAGAGCACCCTACTGAATCTTAGGATAATATCTCTTTTCAAAAAAGATGACAGGAAAGAGTCACACAATTAATGGATACACTCAAAGTCATATATTTATGTGGAAAAGCAAGTCAATGAAGACACAGCTAGAACTCGAAGTCTACTGATTTTATTCTGTTCATTCAAAGGAAATGGTTTTACTCTCTGCCGTTCTTGGGGGAGGGGAAGGAGGAACTCTGAGGCACAGTTATTTAAAAATCCTTTATTTAAAAATAATGCACTATAAGGTTAATCACAGAATCACAGAATCATCATGGTTGGTAAGGGCCTCTGAGATCACCCAGTCCAACCATAGACACAAGAAAAACCCCATCCTACATCTCAGACACTAGAGCATGCCACTAGAGCAGGCCCTGAAGTGCCACATCTACATGTTTCTTAAATACCTCCAGGGTTACTGACTTAATCACTTCCCTGGGCAGGCTGTTCCAGTGCCTAACCACTCTGTCAGCAAAGTAATCCTTCCAGTCTAAACCTCCTCTTCTGCAACTTCAGATCGTTTCCTCTGGTCCTCTCATTAATCACCTGGGAGAAGAGGCCAACACCCACCTCTCTTCAGCCTTCTTTCACATAGTTGTAGAGGGCAATGAGGTCTCCCCTTGGCCTCCTCTTCTCCAAACTAAACATGCCCAGTTCCCTCAACTTCTTCTTATATGACTTGTTCTCTAGACCCCTCACCAGCTTGGTAGCTCTCCTCTGGACACACCCCAGGACTTCAGTGCCGTTGTAGTGAGAGGCACAGAGCTGAACACTGAATATGCTTTAAAAGAATAGACAGAAACTAAGCAGATTACTATGTTTCTCACTGTCTCTGAAACTCAGGAAAAAAAATAATCATATAACAGACTTTTACTAAAGTACAATCTTGCTATTTCTCCTATTCAAATATAATTTCCATAGTACACAATAGTATTGATATTACTTACCTCCTGCTACAATTTATACTGAAGAAAATGGCAGGTCCTTTCTTCTAGAGCTGATTGTCTACAGAGGTGTTGGACTTTTCTCAGAAGGGCTTGCAAAAAGTGCATCTAGTGCTGAAACTCTTCTTTCTCATTCTCATCACAACTTTAGAACTGTTTTTAATTTGTGCTCTCTTTTTCATTCAGGAATTTATTATGCGGTCAACTAAACACAATAGAGTCTGTAGGAATAAGAATTAGGCCAGTAATTATCTAACCTTTTGTGAGTATGAAAATGAAGTAAAGATGGTTTTTCATCTAAGACATGTGAATTGCAGTCTGGTTTCATTTCTGACTCCACAATTAGAGACATAGTAATGGGATCACATACATAAAATACATTTAGACATCTAATCCTCCCATCCAATGCTCCTATCCTCAAAGATATTTAAATCCTACCTAAGGTTAGATATAAGTATTTAAAAAAAATTAAAAGTTGGGACATGTATACATTTATATAAATTAATGGAAATATCTTCCAATTTAATCCTGAAATATCTTATATCCTAACTAGCACCTTGTTTAGCTTCCTAGAGATTCTTAAATTCTTAAATGTTTCAACTCAGTTACATTCTCAGACATGAAGGCAATGGTCCTTTGATACCCCTCTCTTCTGTCAGCCTGTCTATTAGGATATAGCTTCATATTACACATGTCCGTAGGCAATATAAAGTGCCAATAACAATTCCAATCAGATTTCTGGAATATGTCTGTTTATATGGAGTTTTGTGGGTGGTATTTTTCAGTTCCAGCATGTCAGATAACTAGCAAAGGAAAAAGTACTGGAGAATCTTCTACTGAAACTATGAATCTGGCACTGAATCAGGATGTCAAGATCACCCTGAGTATAAAGTCTTCTGTTGGTTTTTGGTGTTTTTTAACTTTAAAATATTTATGCTTCTTCCTAATCTACTGGCATTTATATTGGATTGATGATAGTCGTTCTGAATTTTGGCATGGACGAATTTAGACACCTGTACAATTCAAAGAAGCATTATTAATAATATGAAAATTTGAACAATGACATTGACACTGAAGATGCAAAATGGTACTTGTTTGGTACTAGAACATGCATGTGGATGTGTTTATCATGTTTGTTTGTCAATATTATTGTGGCAAATACAAATTGTTTGCTACAAAAAATCAGATAAAAAAATTATTTTGTTTTATCTCAGTATGATAAAACCCTGACTGTCCATTTCCCAATCCCCTCAGGGATTTCCCCACTGCTGCCCAGAACCTCATCTTAGTCCCTCATGAACATCAGCCCCTGTTCCAGCAATGCCACAGCAGGGCCAATCTCCAGCTCCTCACAGCCTTGTTCTGCCCAGCCATGGGTTCCATTGAGGCAGGCCACCCTGTGGACCCATGTCCCAGCCTGATCTTGGCCTGTGCTCAATGCCTGGGGCTGAGGCTACTCCAGTGACCCCCACAGCTCTACTTCTGGCTAGAGGATGGGATGGGTCCTGGCTGACCTGGCACACAGGGAGCTGCTGGCCCTTGTGGCACCTTACCTTTTTTTTTTTTTTTTTTTTTAATTGCTTTTCTTGCTACAACTCAGAAATGGGTGGCAGGCAGATAGTAGATTGTCTTATCTCTTGAAAACTGGTAAACAGCTGTGTGGCTGAGCAGCTGCAGAATGAATTTCTTCACTGCTCACTTTTTTGGCTTTCACAAGCACTTCCATCCACATTCTCTGCTATGCATAAAGTAGATTTACTAGACAAGGACGTTCCTCCTTATTTCCTGATGTCTGCAGCAATAACATCTGTAATAAATTCTTAACTGAAATTAGCTAGGCATTTTCATCACTTATTTCTCTAACTCTCTATTCATAATAGCTAACAGCTATAGACTTTTGTACCTATAGTAATATGCAGTAAGATTTCCAGCTGTGTTCTCAATTTTCACTTCCTGCAGAAAACTTCCATCAATATGCTCCACTACTTGCAGTGATTCCTTTATTCACTTTGCAGTGTTTCTTAGTTCATTTTTTTCCTATGTTCTTACAGCATGAAGAGCATTTACTAATCTTGATAGGAACTACTACTTTACTGTAACTGTCGTAATAGATGCTAATACTTTCTTCATAATGCATTGCAGCTGCTGGGGGTAAAAAAAAAAAAAAAAAAAGTTGTTTCAGTTAGAGGAAAGAAAAAAAATTATTAAGGGACAGAATTTAAGGCCAATCCCATAGTGGCCACTCTGGAATAGCAATAATAAAATTTCAAATTGACACTGGGTTTGCACTAAGGTCTACACATTTCATTCCCCAAAATGTAGTCTGGTTACAAGTCTGATGAAATATTTATGGTACATTTTCACTAGCTAAATTAACAGGTACTAAACAGAAACCTAGATAAAAGGACCACAGGCAACTGAGAAGAAATTGAAGAAATATACTAAGCCATATACTTTTCAAATTTGTTTAGGACCCCACCACAAATCTTGAATACACTCAGTGCACCTGAGTTCATGAAATGGTGACTGAGAAACAAGAACTCTGCATGTTGCCATGGTAGCCCACTGCTTTGCTTCTTTAAATCATATTAATGAAAAGTATATGCTCTCAGTTTTTTCCTAGTCAATTCATTCTTTGCTTCACACCCCGAGTGTTGGTTGTCTTTGCATGGAGCTGAGAATGTGTCAAAGCAATACTTTTAAGTATTGATTTTAAGTGTAAGAAAATCAATGTTGATTTAGTCAATTCTGCTGGAATGTCTACAAAGCTTCACCTGCAAAGAAACAACCAAGTTTTAAATTAATTTGTATGTAACAGTAATTGCTTTGAACACAGAGAAATGTGCAGGCACGAAAAAAGACAAAGTTATTGGATGACGGCACAATATCTAGACCAAAGAAAAGCTGAATGTTCTAAAAGGATAGATCCCATAGCCTCATTTCTGTCATAGTAATCATTCTTAAGAATGTTACTAGCATATCCATGAAAGGAGCTGTTCACAGCTCAGTGCAATCCAGAAGAGCTCAAAGGGTCTCCCTTAGGGTTGCTATTTATAGGATCTGAGAGAATTGAGTTTTTTCAGGTACTTTTCCATTTTGACCCAACTTGGATGATGAAATATTGTGGTACTTTCCATCAGTTACACAGAACCAGAATTTGCTAGATTTTGAAGTTCTGGTGTCACATACTTCAGGACACAATCCAGATACAGGCTGTCAGGGGGTGATCAATTGTCATTACTGTTACCAAGCAATAGGTGACATGGGAGCCAGATGTGTTAAAGGGGTGCCAGGGTTTTGGCACCTTTTGCAGTTCATTACCGACCTAGGTTGGCATGTGGCCCAGGTGGGGGAAATTGTGCCACATGCCAAGTGGCCCAAGAAAAAGTTGCACCACCACAATCTGTCCCATGACTAAAGTAAATTTATCTCATCCATAGGGTGGCCATGAGGTTGCCTCTTGCTTCTATGCCTATGAGCAGATATTGCCATAATCCAGTTATAATTTGGGAGAAGTTTTGTCTTTGGTGAGCCTGTATTAATTAATTAAGTTTTGTTAGATGTGTTTAAGTGATATTATACACATGGAGAAATTTTTGTAACAGTGTAACTTGTTTAGCCACCCTCCAAACTCTAATATGTAAAAACGTTTAACAACAAGCATAACATCAGTCAGTAAGATCATAATTGCATGGGGAGCAATTGGTTGTTGTTGGAGACCACCCAAACAGGACCTCCCACTGTCAGTGCTCTTCATCCTTTTTCACTCTTTTTAATACTTGATGTATTTCTTCAACATGTGATAAGAGTCATTTGTGTGGTTTCTTATGCTTGTAGGAGGTTGGTTAAATCGGGGTGATGGTGGAGTTGTTTGGTTATAGTAAGATTCATTACTTTAGGTCTGGGTTGTAGCTCATGGCATAACATGTAATCAAAAGACAAATCATCATGAGTAGTCATTGGTATAGAAAAATTAAAATCACAACCAATAATTATAGAGAAATTACAGAGATAGATTGGACTCATTGGTTATATTGTAAACAAAGACTTCTATCAATAAAGTTTCACACAATGTTTGCATGCAGACACATCTTTTTCCATCATATATGACTACAGTTTCAAGAACCTCATTTAGGTGGATGTCAAAGTGGCAAATGTTTTGTTCAGTGTTCAAACAGCTGTCTTTAGCTTTCAGAGTATTATTTTCACAAATGAAGCCTTGTTCTCAGACAATGCATGCATTTATATTAATTATTTGCCACTTTTCCTCCTTTCAATGGGTCCACACTGTGGAATAATGACCAGGGGTGACTTCAAATTTAAACTTTAACATTGTTCACACATTGAGGGGTGATATAACATCAAAGGAGCTTCCAGGATTGCGTACAGCTGCAGCAGGTATGCAAGGCCATAGTGTTCCCTGGACAAAATCGTTTATGAAGCTGCACAGGGGGTGGAAGGGAGTGTAGATTCTGTGGCCAACCTCTGTGACAACACTGCAGAAGATGGGAGCTGGAGGGTACCATGAAGCTGATAAGCAGCACAATCACCACTGTGGGACAAGAGTCTGTCAGATTTTGACAAAAATGATGTCCTTTGTATGAACTTTGCTCATTGTAATGTCATTATAATAACATAACACACCTCCATCTCAAAGGCTACTCTCCTTCAAGGTGCAACCACTCCTCCCTGAGTCTGCGCCCTGAATTTTTTGGAAACTATACTTTTAAATGCGTGGTGAGAGAATTTTTAGACCAATCATAAAAAGGTATTTATGACTAAAGTCCCTCAAGCTTCACCTTGAAGTTAATAAATAATATAGATATGTCTTAAAAAAGAGTGCATGTGAAGGAAGATACCATCAGAGAAGATACCACCAGGAAAGATAACATTGCAAATTTCCTCTGACTTCTGGGATTAGCTGAAGGGCTGGACCTCTCTTCCTCCACATCAAGATGCCTTTGGGTAAGAATTCAGACTTCTTCCCTGGAAAACTTAGAAATATTTATAGAATTGCTTTTGATTTAATGCATATTGTAGCCAGTCTCTATTATTTGCAATATTATTTGCACATGCTCAGGTAGGTAGAATAATTATCAATGGTAAATCTAAAGTACTTGTACTTCTCTTGCTTTAATAAACTGCACTATTTATCAAGCTAGTTGTTTGGATGCCACCAAACTCCCTAAAGTCTGGCTGTGTGAGTCCATGGAGCATGACTAAGCTGAAAGTGTAGTACATTATTAGCACATCTGAATCGTGATAATTCAATAAATTGAACACGACTGGATTAATAATGCCAAACTCCCAAAAGAGTAGGAGCTGTTAGCGTTACAGAACAAATTTTCTAGCACAAAAATTTCTAAAAAGCCTATTTTCAAACTTGTGTCAAAAGTTTTTGTAGAATCCTTTGCATTTTCTACATTCCTGAACAGATGTGCACACCTAGGTGTTTTTCAGAAGTCTCTAAGGGTTTTTCTTTTTCTGGTCTAGAGTTTGGTAAGTCTGGCTTTCTCAGGAAATTTTCAGGTGCTTTCATCTTTTGTGTTACCAAGACATTGAAACCTGTACAAAGTAAATTGTTGATCCTTTCTGAGCACTATCCTCAATAGGCAGCCCCTACAGATTTTCTTAAACTTGCCTGTGTCCTTCTGTTCAGCTTTTTATTATTCTCCTCTTTAAAAGGGACAAATGCCCAAGAAACTTTACACAGCCAAGTATTATTTGAAAATTATTTCTGTCTAGGATAATTAGGGCAAAGAAGAATGACAACCACAAATAAACAGTAATCCCTATGGGATATACACTTGATATACAAGCACCACGTAAAATAATTTTGTGTGTTTCAAGATTAGGGAAAAAAACCCATGAAAACATTTATTACTCATAACATGACTGAAGTGATTTGCCCTATGGTATTAAATATTACTTCATGATAAAAGGATTAATCCAAAACCAGCCAATTTAATTTAACTCAGATGTACAAAGGGATGGCACAATATAATTTTCTGTCAATAACTGATGAATTTTGCACTGTCTTTGAAATGTTTTGGCACTGGTAAATCTGTTTGTATCTTCCACACTGAATTTATAGATAAAATAATGAAGTTTCTCTTCCTCTGGAAGTGTGTCAACTGTAACTATATTTTTTAATTTAAATTTATTTCTTATGTGTATTAAAATGATAATTATGGGACAAGATGCATGAATTCTCCTGGTAGCAAAAGTGTCTTGAAAACTAACTAACTGAACAAATAAATAAAACTGTAAAACATTTTTATTTTCATTGCTTCACATTTAAAATAGTTTTCCAGTGTTCTGAACTGCAAATTGTTTTTGGCATTTCAGTATGTCCAGAGGCAAATTCCTACATGGCCTCACTTGACTTATTAAGCTCAAACCTCAAGAAAATTTCTAGCTATAACAGGTAAAAGAAAATGCATTTTTAGTTGAATATTCTCCAGTATCTGAATGATATAAATGTTACGCTGTGATGTTTCTGTTGTGATGTATTTATTAATATCCCATGTGTGTATGCAACTTTGGAAAGGCTTCAATAAACTATTCAGATTGCTATGAATCCCCATAAATTTGCAAAAAACCACGTTGTACTATATATGATTTCAGTTATATTTGCATAAACATCTAAAGTAAATATAGGTATCTTAGTAACTGAGAAAGGTCTCGAGGGCCCATTGCTGTGGGTGTCGACCTGAAAAAGAGAAGGTTTAATTCCCAAGCTGACTTTCTGCATAACCTTGAGCAACTTGTTTTTGTCTCTTTGATCTCCATGAGCACGAGTGCTTTTAATTTCCTAAACCCAGGTACATCTGCTGGCTATAATGACAGGAGGCCTTCTTATTGTCTTGTTCTTGATGGAGTGTACTGAATGACTACTGTAGTCAGAGATTGCTGTTCTAAGCATCTGAGGAAAAACCCCAAGCAATGAAACAAGCAAAACAAAAGCATGACATGTTGCAGAAGGTAAAATCACTGAATAATTTAGGTTACATCTCTAGAGGTTGCCTGCTTTGTGCATTCCCCTCAACGGGGCAATTCTGAATTTAGTTCACATTTCCACAATAGATCAGGTTACTTAGGGCTTTGTGCAGTTGAATTTTGAGTAACTCCAATGATGGAGTTACTCAGCTTGGTAACTGTGCATCTTTTCCAGTGGCTGATGATCCTCACTGTGATGAATTTTTCCTTCTATTTACTCAGAATTTTCCTTATTGCAACATGGGTTCAACGTCACTTGTCTTATTACTATGGACTTCCAAAAGGTTCTGACTCAGTCTTACTCAGCTCCTCACCAGGCAATTGAGGACAGCTATCGGATCACCCTTTAGCCTTCTGCAGGCCACACAAGCCCACCTGTATCAGGCTTTCATTCTATGTCATGTGATCCAGCCCTATAATTATTTTAGTGGTTTTCCACCAGACTAGACTCTAGATATATTCCTGTAAGTACATTCACAGGACAGTAACCACTTCTCTCATTTGCCAGTCCTGTTTCTGCTGATGCATCTTGGTTTCCTCTTTTCCTTCATCACTTCAAGAGTGTATTGCTAACTCACATTTAATTCATTGTCTTAGTTGCAGTTGCCACTGCTGTTGACTTGCTTTTCCATTTCCTCTGGTTCATGAGAAGCTCTTGTATTTGTAGCTCCAGAGGCTTGGTTGTGGATGTCCTTCCCTGTTCATTTCAGAAGTTTGTTCTCCTGTAGGCTCCCAGTTCCTTCCTGCAAATCCAATTGGTAAAGAAGCAATGTTAACATTTTGTGAGTAATCACTAGTGTTCACCAGTTAATGCCACTTGACTGGCATTATTATTATTATTATTATTATTATTATTATTATTATTATTATTATTATTATTATTAATAATAATAATAATAATAATAATAATAAATGTATTGGATTTTTTTTCATATTTCTGCTGGTTTAGAGGGACATCTATGGAGAGTCACTAATGACGGAAATAGACAGGAAAATAATTTTATTTTTCTGTGTCTGAGTTGCTTATTTAAATACGTGCAAGCAGGAAGAAAAGCATAGAAATCATTAAATGCATCTATTGTTTTTCACTGTTCCTCTTGTTCATTTCCTACAGTGGTTTACTTCTGAAAAAGCTATGCTAAGTGTTCAGTAACATCTAAGGGGAAATTGGCATCGCCTTTTTCCTTTTTTTTTTTTTTTTTCTCCTTTGTATTTACAAGAACAA
>VZRU01000036.1:130506-157221 GCA_013398155.1 Pedionomus torquatus | reverse complement strand
TCCTTTGTCATTCAAAAAACTAAAGAGAAAACAAGATAATACTTTTGATACTATTCATGAAAAGAAAGAATACATTGTTGTAGAAAAAGGTGTGCAAATATTAAAAAAGTGAATTTGTACTGGGAAATAATTGTCCATTCATTTCATAATGGACATTGAATTAAATTCTTTTAAGTGCACTGTTTTAACAGTCAACACATCTTATAAAATTAAGTATTTAACACTTTATTAGTTGAAGGGTTTTTAGTGAGAGCTACTTTTATAGGTATAATGCAAGTGTTATTAAGAGTTTTACTATTTCAATTTTTGCTGGCATTGTTTAACATACAGTTATCACAGAAGTAATTATTATATTTATTATATTATAATTTAGAGCTTCTGTGTTATCTAGATGGAACATTATCTATATATTGCATTGTGAAACTGTCTTGTGAGAAGAAACCATGTATTTATGAAAAATGCAAATTAGCAATTAGTCATTTTTTCATGTTCCCTTACTATAGAGTCTGGCAGTAGGTGTTATTTAAGGAAGAAAAATGAAAAAATCTGTAGTCTACAACTGAGTACAGGAAACATTACATACCACTTTTATGTCAAGACTGTACAACTTAAATTCACAGTGACAAACACTTTCTCATATAAAAAGTTCTAGTGACTTCTGTGTGAGACGTCACCTGAATAAATGACCATGAACATGAAAGAAGATTACATAAGTTACACTTCTGTGATTACATTGCTTGGCTTGAAAAAGGACGATCATTTTTAATGTTACCTCTTTATAGAAATGCAAAACACATATTCCGATCCATCAGTATCCAGAAGAATTAGTGTCTTAATCCACATCCTAAAAGTTGTAAAAAGCATTGTGTATAAAACAAACTATAGAAGAGAACTAACAGAAAGTAAACTTTCTTCAGTTTGGGAGGTCATTTATCAAAGTCACTGACTGTAAAGGTCACTAATAAAGTGACTGCAATACACTTTGTTTGACAGATTGAATCATGATAGTTGTCAGATGCAATGCAAGGAAACTGTGCGCTTTGGTTTCTTCTTTCTCTTCTGAGAGAGATTCAAGAAAGCTTATGTTATCTAGCATACCTCTCTATTTGCACATGGTCTATCAGTCATGGTGTCTGTGACTATGCTGTGCAATATTTTTCATTCCTCTCTTAATCCCGTGTTTAGAATTGTACTTCTTTGTTTCTATAACAGCACCTGTAGACAAAAAGAGGAGGATTTAACCTTATTCTTTTGATTTTTCTTTCAAATAAATATTCTGGAATAATTGTAAGGTCTAGAATATGTGAAACTGTAATGACATGATTTCAAATCTAATGACAGTTTACAGTATGAAGTGGATTTCTGTAGTGTTCAGTAAAATTCTGGAGGGTGTTGATCATCTTTAACAATAATTGAAGTAACTAGGATGTTTGAAGTGTTCTCACCTTTCTTCAGGAAATTATCATTGCAGCACTAAATTACTAGTGCTGTTAATAATGCACTAATTAATGTTTACCAAGTACTTTGGAAATCTAGATGAAGGTCGCTATGAGAAAGTGTTATAAGGAAGAGTGTGTAAAATATTTTCTTTAAAAATAAAAAATTGAGCTGTATTTGTCCCTGTTTAATTCTGCAGATTATTTTCCAAATGTAATTAAAAGGAAAATGACAATATGTGCTATAGTATTTTATTTTAATATTTTTTTCCTTCTTGACTTTTGTATCATTTTGTGACTTTTGTGATATTTATGTCACTGCATTCTACTTTGTGTGGATTGCTATGAAAACATCAAAGAAATTTCAATTGAAAAGAAAATATAGGTAAATATTGAACGGTATGTCTAAGGGTTTATCCATATTTCTACAGAGAAAATTTTCCTTTGAGTATTGCAGTGCAAGATAATAACCACCACATCCTAATCAGAGGCAAATTCTTAAATATTATTGTCTTAGAAAGACAAATTTGAGAATAGCATTCTCTAAATAATTTCTTGCATAAATCTGTTGCCTGGAGAATGAGATTTCACTCTTCTTATGATCTAGAATTGCTAGAACTGTGTACATGTCTTTATCCAGTTTCTTTTTCCCTTCAGGCTAGAAATGTAGGTCTTTTCCAGTTTCAGTTGCAGTTCCAAATCACAGTAAAACAGATCAACTGAAATGGGAAAGCTTCTTTAATTTCCTTGTGTTACTAGTACCTTTGTTGCTCAAATTGGTAAATTAAACAGAAATATAACACCATATTATTAATTAATTAATCTCCTTCTATAAAAGACATGAATTGGGGTTTTTGTTTTTGTTTTTGTTTTTCTAACTTTCATATTTGTTAGATAATCACATAGTTTATAATATTGTCTTAAATATAATCTTTTCAAAGATCAAAAAAATTCAAAAATTCATTTTTATACTTCCATCCCAGTTCATAATATAGTATTCTTTTAGAGCACTGAAGACATGTAATATTGTTTTAATGCTAAATACTTTTTACTTTCTTGCAATAAAACATCAGGTATATTATCTTATTCATTAATAATATCGTAGCTCTTTACTTACTTAAGTAGCAAATACTCCATGCAAGTTACTTTGGAGTTGCATTGCATTATATGTAACTGTTATGTTAAATATAATAAATTATGATTTACAAATGAGTTTGTATATACAATTATTGTATTATTATTATATCTCAAATTAAAGCAATGGCAATTTAGCCAGGTAATAAAATAAATTGCTCTCTGTGTGTCCTAAAAATATAAATAATTTCTCAAACATTTATTTAAAATTATTTAACTGATTTAATTAAACCCAAAGTAAACACATTAATTGGTGAAAGAAAAATTGGGACATGCTGGGTTAATTAAAAGACTGGCAAAGAGTTATTGAATTATCTTTAATCTCATGTTTCAAGGGAATCATTATGAATAAATTTTGTTTTTATAATTTTTAAGAAATACTTTAAAGTAGCTGTAACTCCCAAGAGAAATATCCATCTGGGCAATTATTATGCGTCCCTTCCTTCCCTAAAGTCTCACAAACCCCAGAAGAACAAGAAAATTGTAATTGACCAGTAATAATATTGAAATAATGCCATGAAACATCAAATAATGGAAAAGGCTTTGTTCTCCAAAAACATTTGAAGCATTGAAAGCCTTTGCATGACATTAATCAATACATTCCAGGAACTCCTGAGATTACAGGCAAAATCACTGAGGGTCTCACATGCAGTGGTAAGCATGCACTCCTTAGCAATGAATTAAAGATTTTATATCTTAAGTTGTAGGTAGTCAAGAAGGGAGGTTTCAGGTCAGCATCATGTATATCAACATCATTATTATCCCCATTCACCCCATCACCATAACTTAATCGTTATTTCACCCTAACTCAAGGATAATACTTAAAAATTATTTTCCTGCCTTGTCTGAAGCTTAAATACCTTGCAGAAATGACAGACACTCTAGTTTTCATGGTGGTTTAGTTAAAAGTGAATCAAACTCACAATGAACTTACTTATTCACAGGCAATTCAACAAACTCTTTCTATGGACTTAAGATGTAGAATAATTTCTTGTTGGAGAATAAACACTATTAAACGTTAATCTAGGGTATATATCTATATTCAAGAGTACACAACATCTATTGAGCTAGATCCTTAGAAGAATAATTCATTTTCATTAAACTCTCATTGAACCAATGCTGATCTATTTTGGTCAATTATTTTTAGCACTCTAATATCTTTGATCCTTTGATCAAGATAATTAAACAGAAAAATTACCTCAAGATTATGTATTTTTTCTAAATCTTTTGGTACAAAACTAAAATTATAGTGACAAGCAATTTGAGAAAAAACATTCTTAGCACTCCCTGTGGTGATCCCCATTGGTGTGTATTTTCTTCAGAGATTAATTTTTTATAATTGTTTTAAGACAAAAACTCTAGCTGATCTCTCTGACAAAGGATGCATTGCCTTCATGGAGGGGTTGTTCACTGTATACATAAACAATAATGTGTTTTCCAAAGATCAGCTTAAATAGCTGAAAGAAAAACCAAAAAGACTATTTTTTTCCCCACAGGTTTCTCCCACCTTCTGTAAAATTT
The DNA here is from genome assembly GCA_013398155.1 of Pedionomus torquatus. Taxonomy (NCBI): domain Eukaryota; kingdom Metazoa; phylum Chordata; class Aves; order Charadriiformes; family Pedionomidae; genus Pedionomus; species Pedionomus torquatus. The sequence goes on along the minus strand of VZRU01000036.1, from coordinate 153,130 downwards.
AGGTTTCAAGTGTAGACGTAGAAGCAGTAGAGTGGTATGTTTCATTTAATTTCATTCACTGCCTTTTTGTGCTGGGCAAAAACAGAACCAAACAAACTAGAGCTACAACAAATGAAAAATAACCAATTAACTCTGGAGATGTAGATGTAAATAGTTTTTAGGTTAGTTTAAATAAGCAAAATTGTATTTAAGTTAAAATACAAGTAAAAGGAGTAAAAATAATGAGGAATGAAAATAATGTGAAATAGCTTGTAATTTAAAGAAAATGTAGAAAGATAGCACTTCAGTTTCTGTGCTTCCCTCAAGCCATGATGAAGGTAAAAGTTAAGTACTGTAACAAAAATACTGCAGAAACCAATCAGAAAAAAAACTTTAAATGTTTAAAGACTTACTTTTTCATCAATTTTAACTTCTGCAATATAAAATAAATTTAATCTCAATGTTTCAGATGATATTGAACTAAGTAGGGCCTGAGCAACAAAGCAATTTAGGAAAATTGCTTAGAAACCAATTTCTTCCGCATACGCTAAGGAAACCAATCAGGAAGGAAGAACAGACTTGGTTAGAAACTTTAAAAAGATGGAAATTAAATTTAAAAACTGACAGGTTTATCACCTTGTTTCATGAAAAGGCAGGTTTTGGGTTTTTTTTCTAACTATCAAGTAGTCATGGCTGGTTTTACTTTTAAAAGTAAAAGAGAAGAGAATGCATTGTTCCTCTTCAAGGGTGAATTTCATCTGGTGCAGAGATGCAATACAAAGAATATGAGAACCCTTAAGTTTCATATAAACACAGGTTCTTAAAAAACATTGGTAGAGCTTATTTCATTAGGTGAAAGTAATCTCTGAAAAAAACCTTATGTGATATTGACTATATGACCAAATCTGTACCTCAAATAGTCATCCTGATACAGATGTATAATTTGTCAAAACACAGAAATGTTTAAGTGACTAGAAGATGAAGGAATATAAAGTTTTTCACCATATTAGTTTGTTGGATTTAGCTGTATATAGACTACAAAGAGATCTAAATGTTGCAATGGCTTTGTTGTTCTTCATCTCTGCATACGTTTTACCCAGCTTGACTTCCTCCTCGGTAATAAAAAGAAAATGCAGTACACAACTACCTTAAACTTTTCATGCCCTAAAATAAATAAATAAATAAGTAAGTAAATAAATAAATAAATAAATCTGTAGTTTGTTTCAGAAGTACCCATGCTTCAGTTAAAGCTTCTAAATGTCATGGCAAGAACACCATAGGATAAACCAAGTATCAAATAGACTGTAAACCTTCTTTCTTTACACTGATATGCTACTTATTGCAAGGTAGTATAGAGATCACAACTGAATCAAAATGAATTTGTTTGTTTGAAAATCTCTTGAGTTCAGGATAAAAACATACACTGTGGTAATACTAGAAGGATGTTCTGCAGGGAAGTATGAAAATAAAAAGCTAGTTTTTTCTTCCTTATTTGTTTTTATAAATGAACTAAATATCCAGCTGAACTTATTATCAGAACTTCTTGAGTTTCTCAGTCTTTAGTTTAAAACAAACATTCAAACTATCTTTCTATGCAATTTCTTACTGTACATAGAAGCTCCTATATTAGTAATAAAACACAAGTATTCTCCCTGCCCAAGACCTCTTAAGTCCCTGTTTCCTGAGAAACTCTCACAAAACAATACAGGTTTGCAAGGGCTAGCATTTGGAAGAGAAGAAACACCAGATCAGTTACATTATTATATTCATAATGTTTCCATAGCCTTTTACACAAAACCTTTTTCAGAACATGAAATAGCCCTTATGTAATAGGTGAATTTATTATAGGTTTTTTTTACCTTGTCATTTAATATAGCAGCCTGCTTATTGTTCCTGGATTTCGCAAACCCTGCACAGAATCATGAGATGTTATTTCCAAACAAGGTTGTTTGTTTTTTATTTCAGGTGGGTTTTTTTTGTTTCTTCTCAGGGCTTTATTAATTTGTATTAATAAATATATATATGTAATAGGAAAAATAGTATTGATTTTCTAGAACACATGTGAAGCACAGCAAGTATCAGTTTATTGGAATGATCATTTGAAAAGAGCGTGGTTGGGTATTTCAAGATCCTTAGGATTTTGTAGCGCTTCTTCAGAATACAGTAGCATTGTATTAGCACTGTGCTCAGAAAATTTGAAAATTGGACTCCATCCTATATCAGTCTGGGAACCAGGAAAGAGCAAATCTAGTGGATGCTTATGGTTCTTCATTTTATCTTGTGAAGGGTCATCATCTTTAAAGGCTCTCACATGAACTAATTACTCCATACAGTCAGCTAGAATTCAAACACTGACCACACTTGTTTTTCATTATTCTATGATCAATACTTTTGCAGGTCTTGTCACCTCCTATTCCTTTTCTCCTGCTCTTATTTCTCATCTTCCTTTTCCTATTTAAATTCATGTCCTTCTGCCTGTCAATGCAATCCCTCTTCTACAGTGTGTAGCTTTTTCCTTATCATTGTGCATTCAAGTGAAGAACTTCTCTTTTTTGCACTGACTGATGCAGGAAATACTGAAAATGAAGAACAGATAGTTTTCTTCCTACATTTTCTAGTATTTAGTGCCATGGATGCTCATGATTTCAAAGACTAGCTTGGAAATGGTCTTAAATTAATTCTGGCTTTTTTAGGATATATGGGAGAAGCTTATGACAGAAAAATAAATGGAAAAATTGTTATTATTTGAAGTTACTGTGAATAACTACAGGCAAATTTTGTTATTTTTGTCAATCTATGTCCAGTGTTTATTTTCCCAAATATTTTCCTGCTTCAAAGGTGGCTGGAATTTTTAGCAGATGTGCATCTTACTCTCTAAGAAGAAGTTTTTCAAGAAAAATGTGGAAAGTGTGAACCAGCAGAAAAGGTATGAAATTTTACATATTGCAAAATGAGAGAAGGGGTTAGAGAACATCCCTAAGTTTTTCCTATGTAAACAAGAAAACAATCAAAATAAAGAATTGCTTTATGCTATCAGGATTTTGTATTGACTAGAAATGCCGTGTTAGAAATTCTTTACCTTTGTCAAAGGAATTGCCAACATAAATTTGCATGGATTTCACAAAACTGATTTGTAATAACATTAGAAAATGTATAGCTCTTACTTTAATTTTCAATACTAAGGAACGTGTAGAACTTCTATTTAAGAACTAATACCTGGTTAAATAAAATCCATACTACTTATAACATACATATTTTTAAACCTCACTTAAACAAAAAACATTATAAACATCAGATAAATAAAACAAGAAATGTTATAAAACTTTATGTTAAAAGGAAATAAGTACCAGATCCAGCCTACATTTTTCACAGTACATAATTTATAATTCCTCAAGCAAGTCTTTTGAATTTGGTGTAAGTAGGTACCACATAAATGCTACATTTAAAAAGAGCTGAAAGAATCTTGATGTGCTAATTTATTTCATTCTTACCCAGGCCTTGCAAAATATTAAGAAAAATTGGCATCCAGCCTAGTTGATGGTATAAAAATAGTTCATTTAATTCATTCTGCACTTAGGAAATGCATGCTTTACAAATGATGTTGTATCATAAGGTTAGTGTCTGCTCCAGGTTTCATGGTATTTTGAAGAGGAATGATTAAGGACGTTATTAGTAAATCTACAAAGAACAGGACACACAGCATTTAAACATTACCCTATCATCTGTGCAGCAAATGTTCAGCATCATTATGCTTCCACAATAGCAATTTGCTATTGCTCTGTGGGGTAAGCAATCAATACAGGCAGGCAATGCTTTCTATATCAATAGAAATGGAGTACAGCTTAGTCTGTTCCAGCCTTTGCAAAATCAATAAGCATGTCTCTTTATACGGCAGACAATTAGTTTCAGTTGCAGATGAGAGTGACAAGGTATGGACTATAATTAACACAGGAAAGCCTTACAAAATGTTCATCCATCTGTTTGTAAAATGTCATTCAACTTTTTACTGAGCATTATATGTAAATATTGTTTATATCACTGCCTAATACAGAGTTGCACAGAATCTTAATTATTTCAAATAATTAAATAATAGCCTCTAAAAATGCTGCTGACAGAGTTTTTAGCACAGTACACAAAGTGTGCTTAATATCTATCTGTATCAGTGTAGAGAGAATAACTTTATTTTTAAAACACAGAACAAATAGATTTCAAATCACGCTCTGACCTCAGTAAAACAAAGTAACATGAACAGTTCTGCAGAGAGTGGTTGCCATCAGAAACAGATAAATTTGTCTTTCACATTAGCAAGTTGTACTTTCCAGTGCACTGAAGACCAGCTATCTTTCCTCATCAGCAGTCCTCTGGTCAGTTCTAAGGTATTGGAAAGGAAAATCAATAGATCCATGAAGTTCTTATCAAAGCTGTTAGCTATGAGTCACCACACCCTGTAACCTTATAGAACAAAAGCAAAAAATTTTCTTCAGTTTTCCTTTAGAACTATAATGTCAATAATGGTTAACTTGTAAAACACTAAAAATAGAATTAAGCTATAAAATGCAGTGTAGTACTTTTCAGTCTGAAACATTCAGTTGTGGACTTGGAAAAACCAAGCACTTGGATCCTCTTGTTGTTGTTGTTATTTGCTTTTTAGAATGTTTAGGATTCAACTTTTTTCTCAAGTTCTTATAAAACATTGTCGTCCAGATCTTATAGGGAGACCAGTAATGATGATTTCAGCAAAATTTAGAATCTCATCACTGTGTTCAGATGACATAATTAATGTTCAAGGTCTTTAAAACCTCTAAGAGATAGTTGGTGCAGAAATAGAACATACTGTCTTGAAAAAAGGCTTCATTGTTAATAACTTTACATGCTATGTGTGAAAAAAAAAAAGCAAGCACATCCAAGTACTTATTTATAAAACTTAACCATGAGATGCAGTTAAACCAATATTTGCATTTTGATGCTTAAATTTAATTTAATTAGAAATATGAAGCATGTTATAAGCAAGAACTTTGGAGTTGTTTTAAAGCTCATTATTTTTAAAAAGAAAAGAGAAAGGGCAGGAGTACAAACAAATTATTGACTGCATGTATCCATCCACGGATCTATCACTTCTGATTTTATGGAATAGTTTTGTTTTTTAAAATCCTGGTAACTATTGCACCTTGAGTAGTTAAGCAATAATGTTTATGATAGTACAGCTTTCCCCTAGCTTTGAAATTTTATGATGAGTCCTTCTATATCATGAAGTTAGGAGTAGGAGTCTTTCATCTTGATGTTGTCTCAGTTTGCATACTGCTCCACCAATGCTGTATTCAGAGAGATAAAAATACAAACTCTTCACAGACTCAGTTCCTTACAGCTACGAAGTGAGTACTAGTTCGCTGCAACTCTTGAGCTGGCATATTTTTTAAAAACAGCTTTAATTCTTTCCAGTTTCCCTTTAAAAATTAAATAACCAATGGCTTCATGCCTCTATGGAAAATGAAGTACAGAGGAAGCCCACCTCTTTAATGGAACATAACTAGTTGATACCTAAATTACATCTCACATCTCTTCCAGAAGCAATTTATGACCGTGCTCTTTGCTGACTTTTAGCCCATGGCTGTGAAACATCAAGAGTTACGGAAGATTTAGAACATATTAATAGGTATAATATTTTGAGCTCTGGTAATAACCTATTCACTTCTTCTAAGAAGTATTTCAAAGATCTGCCTAACTGATCAAGAACAGCTTTGCTTTGCAGTGTGTTTCTTCCTTTTTCTCATTCCTGTGAAGGCAGGTTGAACAGCACTGTTTTCATGTGTGCTTTTTTCACACAGTTGGATTAGCAGAATCTTCTGACCACAGTCCACACCTATTCAGTCAAGACTAAACTTGCATCCCCCTTGCATTTCTTTTTTTTTTATTGTCTGAGAAAGTGCTTCAGTAGGAGAAGGCATCCCTTGACTCTAAGAGCCATAGATGTGGTTAACCTGAACCACAAGAAAATGGGAATTTACAGCATATAAATAAAGGAAAGGAAAAAGGAGGATGATAATCCATTTGGGAGTTAATTAACATATTACAAATCCTTTGGACAATGTGTGCCTTGATGACTGTAAAGCACAGTCATACTACTTGCATGCTCCAAAGACAATTTAAGAATAAAAGCATTAGATAGCAAAACTTTTAATGCTGGTGTAGAGATGGAGTAATGCCATTCATATGATAAGTTCTTCAGGCCAAGTTATGGTATTAATTTTTTTGTAATAGAAATAACAACACATGATTTTAAAATGAAGATATTTCAAAGTTTTTGAATTAGGTGGGTTTGTTTTCTTGTGATTTGCTTTTCCTCTATCCCTAAGTATAACTGTTTTAAAATAATGTCTTTATTTTTTTAAAATCCATATTTAATAGCCTTGATGCCATTCTATAACTAAAGAATGTGAAGTATAGCTTCAGTGCAGGAGATTCCCTTGCAGCTCCTGATCCTGAAGTTATAAAGAGTTCTGGCCTTTTTTCTAGCCGTAAGCAGAACCAAGAGGTTGTTTTGTCAGTAAGGATTAGTCAGGCATAAGGCATTCAAGGCATGTGTCTTAAAATACTTTCAGACATGGAGTAGGCCAGAAATCCTGTGTGAGCTTCTTGTAACTCCAATAAAACTGTCTACTTTATGAATTCCATGCTTCTTAGCTAAAATAATTACAGACTCTATTTTGTGCTGCCAAAGTAGAATCATCCCCGATCCTTTTTCCTTTCATTATTTGTTACTATAGCTGTCTCAACCTGTGACAGAATTAGCCCAAATTATTTTTCCCCATTTCATTAATTGCTACTTTATCATTTAAAATAGTATCAGCTGTGCATATCACTTGAAAATTAAATTAACATGATCCAAAGAAGTTTGCGTGACTGGGTGAAAGCAAGCTAAACAGAAAGGTGGATGTTAATTGCTATCTACAGATTTCAGACTGCTCATACTTGGTGCTTATGACCTAATTCTTTTATTGATGACACTAATTTAAAGTGAGTGACCAAGCATCCCACTGTGATCACAACAGTTGCACAAATTAATCGAATGTATAGTTACTCAACTGAGTTTTATTGTCTAAAAGACAAGTTGAGGCAGCTATTACACACTTTTTAACATCAGCCTTGATCTGCAGGGAGTTTGTGAAAGTTTTAAATGTTTCTCTACAAAACATTTTAAGCTGTGTTTTAATTACAATAAAACTAAGCATTTGTAAAAATACTTGCTTAAATCTGGAAATTATTTTGTATTAATTCAGATATCTGTGTAATGTCACTTTTAGGAAAAATGATCTGAAATTATTATTTGAATTTTTTATAGGAGACGAGTATTAATTTTTGCCTTTTTAAATAACCTGAGGAGGTAGCCTATTCCTCTTTTGATTTTTCCAATATGATGTAATTTTATATTTACAGCTTGAGTGAGATCCCAAGCAAATGGTATTGTCCCTCTGAATCAATAAAATAGACTGATTTGAATAAATAGCCTCTCTAATAATTCTAATAGTTACACAAAATATGTGTCTACATACAAGAACATTTTTAGTCCAATTAGACTTAGTAGATTGATTACATATTTAAATATATGAATATATTTTCTAAATCAGGACCATTTAAAAAAAAATATTCTGAGAATATGAGAGTCATTGTCCCTAACATCTCAGTCTCCCAGGTGCTGTGGAAGCTATATTAGAAATGTGTTGGTTTAGAAAAGCCCCTAGGTAAATGAGTTTAATTTTTCTGAAAAAAATAATGATCTTAATAATACAATATAGATTTTCTGGGTTTGTCAGGCTTGCTGACACAGATGAGCTCTTCTTTATTATGTATATATGCTAGAAGGTAGTAGGGAACTATAGAAATGTCTGTAAGAGTGTGAAGAAAATTAGAGAGGTTGAAATAGGTGATTTCACACCTATCTAAATAGCTGTGAGAGATTACTGAAGGATTTAAAGGGCTAATGGATAGACACACAGGATTATAAACACTTGCAGAAACACAGATTTTGACTGATCTGTTGTTGAGTAATAGTAGTGAACTGTAGAGCTTTGGGGAGTCTTGGGGGGAGAGAAAAAATCATTAAAATTTTCCTAAAATTCTTTTAGGACCAGCTATGAGAGATACATGTTTCAAGTGGGATAACTGAAGGACAGAAGTCTTCATTTACTGGAAGAGAAATGTGAAACTATCTTGTGATGTTTACAAAACAAATTCAGATAGATTCAGACCTGAAGAGCAGAATATTATCCTTGTAGAACCATTTCACCGCAGTGCAGACTGAAGAGGAAAGACCAGTCACATAAGGAGACCTCCAAGATCTGAGTGAAGCATCTGGATCTGCTCCCCGTAAAACAATCAGCACAATTAAGAAAAAGCAATGGGTGATAGTAGTAGGTGACTCTCTTCTAAAAGGTACAGAGGAACCCATTTGCTGACCTGACATACGCTCTAAGGAGTACTCACTGGAGGCTCGTATCAGGGATGTCACCAAAAGACAACCAAGATTTATACAGTCCATTATTATCTGCTGCCATTGTTCCATGTGGGCACCAGTGATACATCCAGGAGCAGGCTGAGGAGTATCAAGAAAGACTACAAAGATCTGGGAATGATAGTAAAGAACTCTGGAGTACAGGTAGATTTTCATCAGTCCTCCAGGTCAAAGGGAAGGAGTTTGACATTACCAGTTGAATCTGGCAAAGACAAAAATTTTTTATAAAGATTTATTTTTCTTTTCCTCAAAACTATGGCAAAAACATCAGGAGAACTGAGCCAGGGATATCAAGGGCAACACAATTTTTTTTTGTTGATAAAAGAAAGTCTAGGGAAAATGTGGGCCATTTCCAGAAGGAAATGGGAGACCTGGTTACTGAAGATATGGAAAAGGCTGAGGTAGTCAATGACTTTTTTACCTTGGTTCTCAGTGGCAAGGGCTCTATCAACATCACCCAAGCCACAGAATGCAAAGGCAGGGACAAGGAGAATGAAGAACTACCCACTGAAGAAGAAGGTAAAGTTCAAGACCACCTGAGGAACCTGAAGGTGTAGAAGTCCATGGAGATCCTGAGGAACCTGCCAGAAAGTCATTAAGCCACTAGCCATCATGTTTGAGAAGTCATGGCAGTTCAGTGCAGTTCCCACTGACTGCAAAAGGGAAATATAACTTCTATTTTTATAAAGGGAAAAAAAGGAGACCTGGGGAACTACAGACTGGTGAGTCTCACTTCTGTGCCTGGCAAGATTATGGAGCAGATCCTCATGGAAATTCTGCTGATGTACATGGAAAATAAGGACGTAATCAATGATAGCCAACATGACTTCACTAAGGGCAAATCATGCCTGACAAATTTGGTGGCCTTCTACAACAGGGTTACAGCCTTCATGGATAAGTGAAGAGCCACCAACTTTATCTACTTTTGGACTTATGCAAAGTATTTGACACTGCCCTGTATGACATCCTGGCCACTAAACTGGAGAGACATGGATTTAACAGATGGACTTACTTCAGTGGATAAGGAATTTGGTTGCACTGAAAAAGCTGCAGTCAATAGCTCGATGTCCACGTGGAAGCCAGTGACAAGTGGTATTCCTCAGGAGTCAGTACTGGGGCCAGTGCTGTTTAACACCTTTGTTGGGGACACAAAAAGGGGGACTGAATGCACTCTCAACAAGTTTGCTGATGACACCAAGCTGCGTGGTTCACTGGAAGGAAGGGATGTAATTCAGAGGGATCTTGACAAACTTAGGAGGTAGGCCTGCACAAACCTAATGAATTTTAAGAAGGCCAACTACATGGTCCTACACATAGGTAAGGGCACAAATACAGGTTAGGCAGAGAATGAATTCAGAGCAGCCTTTAGAAGAACTTGGGAGCGTATGTGTATGAGGTCAACAAGAGCCAGCAACGTGCACTCACAGCCCAGAAAGCCAACCCTATATTGGGCTGTGCCAAAAGCATGGCCAGCAGGTTGAGGGAGGTGATTTCTGCCCCTCTATTCTGCTCTTGTGAGATCCTACCTGGAGTACTACATCCAGATCTGGGATGGCATGGACCTGTTGGAGTGGGTCCAGAGGAGGGCCATGAAGATGATCAGAGAACTGGAGTATCTATTCTGTGAGGAGAGGCTGAGAGAGTTGGAGTTATTCTGCTGAAGAATAGAAAGCTTGAGAGACATCTTATAGTGGTTTTCCAGTACCTAAAGTAGACCCACAGGAGAGATGGGGAAGGACTTTTTGTCAGGGAGTGGAGCAATAGGATGAAGGGTAACCATCATAAACTGAAGAGGGGAAATTTCAATTAGATATCAAGAAGAAATTATTTTCTGTGCAGGTGGTGAGACACTGGAATAGGTTTCCCAAGGAAGTTGTGGATGCCCCATCTCTGGAAGTGTTCAAGGCCAGGCTACAGGGGGCTTTGATCAACCTGATCTAGTGGGAGGTGTCCCTGTCCATGGCAGGGGACTGGAACTCCATGATCTTTAAGGTCTCTTCCAACTCAAACTATTCTCTGATTCTATGATCTTATAATTTTTGCAAATATAAAAATCCCACTGAAAATAAGGTTACTTCCCATGACATTGTTCAATGTTCCCAATGTTGATTCTTGTCATTGTCTTGTACTTTGAACATCCAGTTTCTATTAGGTCAAGCTGGTGCTTTTTGTTTAGTCTAAAATGTCTGTAATGTCTGTGATGTATCTGCAAAGTCAAATCCTCTGTCTTCTGGGGACATTTTGAGAAAAGACTCATTGGCATGTCGTAGTTGTGTTCTTTCCAGTACTCTGAAATTCAGTTCCTAAAAAGATAATTAGAATACCCAGCTCTTCCTAACACTCTCTGATGAGCTTTATTAGCCAATCAATACATGTGTTCTCATAAAACATGGCAAAGAACAGCCATATCTCTCAGATGTACCAAATACCAGAATGTAATCTTCACACCAGCCAACACAGGAATTTGGACCACCATATACTCCCATAAATAAGAGCAGGATGTTTCACTGGAATAGATTCCTCAGTCCTTTAGCTTCCAGAAACATAAGGTGTACTCATACTCACTTGGACTTTCTGTTCCCCTCTCTTCTACTAAGCAGGGACTGCCGTGGCAAAATCATGTAAATATGTCAAACCCAAAGACAACATTAGTCAATTGAAAAAGGCCTTAGTGATCAGTATCATATTTTCACACAAGTCTAAAAATTTTGTAGAGAGAAGATCTTTGTCCATCTATCTTCTGAAAAAGAAAAAGAAGCCATTTGGTCAACTGCACCATTTCTCTGTTTTAGCTATGATCTTCAATAAAGAGATCATGCAGCTTCTTTAGATATAAACAGCCCCTACCATTTACTGGTGGAAGTGAATCATCAAATAGATTGTGTACTTTCCCTTCACATCATTACTTACATGATTGCTAGCTGCTCCTCCCCCCCCTCCTTTTTTTTTTCTTATGTGCTTTCAGAGTTTGTGTTTCAAGAAGATGCTTCAAAAGGTAACCAGGAACAATCCACTGCCTTTCACCCATGAGGTTTTCTTATCTTCTCTATCAGCCTCTTTCTAAGCTGCTTACAGTTTGCATGTTCATAATTTTGGACCTATAGCTCCAAAAGCTTCCCAAGCTGCTGGTCCTTTTTTTTTTTTTTTTTCTAAAAATTAGAAAAACAAAATTGCAAGTGCTGACACATTTTACTTTCTAGCATTCTGTCCAACCATCCTTCTCTCCTTTAACTCCCATGTGATTTCAGGAAACAGCTAAAATACTTCTTCATCTGCTTCTGAAATACCTATAGCTCATCTTTCACACTGTCTTTTCTACTTTCCTGTGTTCAACCAATGTTTTCTCCTCTCTCCTTTTAACAGCGGGTTGGAGGTCAGACTGAAATGCACCTTATATTTCATTTTGCTAGTAGTCCAACCCACATACTGTCAAGGAGCAGAGATGCACACTGACAAATGTGTCCTTCTGAAATAGACTGACCCTGGATACAGCTGCTAATTCCCTTTTTATATACTCGGTAAGTCACAATGAAAAATCAATCAAATGCCATCATTGCATCATTAAAAATGAGATACAATATCTCTGAAGTCTGAGGGAAAAAAGAGATTGAGGTTAAAATCACAAACTGTAGCTGTAATTTATGACTTAATTAAACTCTGCATTGATATCCTTATCTGACAGTACCTTTTTTGCTCTTAAATTGTCGCAGTGGGAATGAATCACAAGGGGTATGATTAACTGAATCTCAGGAGGCAGTAACCAATCAGGTAGGAAATGGGAACAGATATATTGCAGATTTCTAGTATTTTCAATTCCTTCTTTCTCTTTCAACATCTTTCTGAAATGACGTCTTTCCCAAAGCTGAAGAGAGTTTTGTGAAAGTTCATACAAGGAACCTAATTGCTGATTATTTTTTTCTCAAAAATGAAAGAGTTATGACATAGGTCATCATGCTTTCTCATATGATTTGGAATATTTTGTTATCACAGCAAAGTCTTTGACCCTTACAGAAAGAGGAGTTAATATTATACGATAGTTTTACATACAGATTTGACACTCTGCAGCATTGTGACCTAGCAAGGGTGAAATCCTATACATGTGAACTATTCAACTATGGATATTTTTACTACGAAGGTCAATATAACATAACATTATGTATATATAGCATTTTACATTGTATATATACAAAAGTATTTAAACTGATGTAATAACTGGTTTTAAGTTGTATATTGTCTTTTTCTTGCTCCCAATAGCAATGACTAAAAATTGTGAGTGAATAAAAAATATCCTTTTTGCCAATGATTGCTTCTTTAAGGGCAAACAGACTCAATCATCTAGGTAACATTTGCATGACAGCTAAATATAGATGTATAGAATTGCTTAAATTAATTTTTGGTGGCTTAAAGAATAAAAAATTAAAAAGTTCTTTATCCCAAATTTAAAAAGAGCTTGTGTTGGGTCAGCTGACTTTGGTATTAAATTACTAGAACTTCAGCTCTAGCTTTGCATGTATTAGGATTCATTTTATCTGTGGAATGCATTATACAGATACAAAATACTAATTCTGCCAATATGCCAGCAATGTTGATATAGAAATTTAAAGATACATGTCCTTTCTTTTATTTGCTGTTACTGTCATTATGCCAGTTTGATATCCAGAATCTATGTTCTGCAGAGAAAGATCCCCCACTGAGTTGAGAATACTGTGTGGGCTATGTCTAAAATGGGTTTTTTGCATGAGCTGGCCCCCAAATAGTAATTTTTAATCCAGTTGGGAATGGATAAAGTAGGATGCTGTCATGAATTTATCAAAGACTTTATTTCCTAAAACTAATACACAAAAATAACCATAAACCAAGACATGTTCTAATAACTACACTTCATTGACCGATGTGTAATTATTACATAAGAAGAAAAAATGTGTGTTTGTTGTGTGTAAAAGTTATACAGCTTGGTATGGATTTTTTAATAATATGCAGACATGTAATAAAACTTTTTTACTTAATTTCAAATACTGGAAACTGTTTATGTGCTGAAATTTGACTTTATTTACTACAGAAATAAACAAAAGCAAATAAAAATACAGAAGAATGAGTGAGTATATGACTCTCTAATATGAAACAGACCATAGGCTGTCTTATAGTCACATTTGTAATCATCTTATACAACTACCACACAATCTCTTACAGGATTCTTTTCATCCTATTAGTTTCTCTTCTCTGTTTTTGATTTTAAAGAAGAGATGCAGTTTCAAGCCTAAAGTGACCATTTTGTAGCTGTGTCTTCTGGGCAATATCTTCCTGCTCTCCCCCAGATAATTGGTCTTCGGCTAGACTGATCATGTTCTTTATATGCAGGGCTGGGGGAGAAATAGTATCAGATTATAAAAGAGCAGACCACATCAGGAGGTTGAATGAGATAATTCACCAAAATTCTGTCATGATTGGAGTGGTTAACGAATAGCAACCAAGAATATCTGAACTGTCAATCAGATCATGCAAGGGCATAACATTATAGCAGCTGCTGGTTGAAATGGGGAGTGCCTATAAAACACTGAAAACAACCAACATCCAAAGCCATTCAGACCTTAAACCAGAGAGGGTACTTAAAATGTTACCAAGAGGTTACCCTTTTATGAGCACGGAACTTCATCCATCTGACATTTCCCTTTCAAAATACAATAAAATATAACTGAAGGACTGATTTTTTTTAACCCTGTTTTTCATGTATTGCAGAAAGTATGAGAATTTACTGTATTATTCAAAACATGTAAAGGGAGCACGAGGAAATAAGATATTTCAATTTAATTCACTAAAAAAAGAACCTACAAGGGAAATGTATTCTTTAGAAAGAAATGAAAAGATTTTACCAACTTTTGATACACCTAACAAATTCTTGCAGATATTTGTGAAAAGTATCTTAACACCATATCAACATTGCTTCAACTGAGAATAAAAGAAAGAAGATAAAATACATGGTCATGAAACATTCTTCGCTGGTACAATTTCTTAACAATTCATTGTATTTATTGATAGGATGTTGCCAGTATTTGAAATCTAACTTTTTTTGTTATTTTATTTAATTTGTTTCTTTTCTCTCTCTTGTTGTCCAGGTAATTTTGCCTTGTTTTCTTAAATTTTTCCCCCAGAAACATTTATGCCTGAATTTCCCTGGTATTTTAAACCTTTTCAGAACCTTCAAAATCTATCTGCCTTGATATTTTTCTGCTACATTAATTAAAATTAAAATAACTTAATGACTCACTGTAAAATTATTTTCATTTTATCATGAATTGTAGTGCAGTCCTGTAGTGAGTACATCTTTAATGCATCTTTGTGTTTTGTGCTCTGAATTTGGGATTTTGACTAATTGAAGTCTCCCTTTTAGTCAGAAATGGAGTGTTAATCTGCAGGAAGATTCATTTGCAAAGCATAATATACTGCTGATCACTTGAAAAATTCTACTTGGTCACTCTACCTCATGCTTGAAAAATGTGCATTACCCGGATTATGCAGTTTTTTAAAGTGCTTTATATAAGTGCTTTTTAGTTTTTTTTCCCTACACTCTATTCTTTGGAAATTGCATTAGCAGGTTTTGGGGATCAAAATGCAGATAT
Organism: Pedionomus torquatus; assembly: GCA_013398155.1. Classification (NCBI taxonomy): domain Eukaryota; kingdom Metazoa; phylum Chordata; class Aves; order Charadriiformes; family Pedionomidae; genus Pedionomus; species Pedionomus torquatus. The sequence continues at coordinate 138,025 of VZRU01000036.1, read as the reverse complement.
AAATTCAGGAATTACTTGTATTTAGGAACAGACTGGAATAATGCTTTAATCACATCAATTTTGATAATATCTAAATTACTAAAGGAGACATCGGCTTGAACAATGTATTATATTTGAGTAAAAGCAGACTTTGCTTTCATACAAAGCATCACTTTTTATAGTACCTCATTTTTTCCTCCATTTACATTACAAAGAAAGCTGTATCAAAAAACCATTACTTATTTGTTACATATGGGAACACTGAACTGCTTCTTCCTATTTTTGGGGTCTACCTTTAAAGTCTACAGAGTACTTCCTGACAATACGTACCATGTTGAAAGACAAGGTGACCAGAACCTCACAAGTTAGCCTTTTAGAAACTGAAAAAGTGGGAATTATAGCATGGAATCAGTTCTGTTAACAGTTTTTTCAAAGTTGCTCCTGATTTTGTCCGATTCTACTTGGCAAGGTTATTTTTACTGTTTTACTTAGTTTACTAAAAAGGACAAGAAACCCCATCCCAAATGTCTTCGGTTGTGCAAAGAAGTACTTGAATAGCTGTTTTAATTTGGAGTAAGATTATTTTCTCCAGTACTCAAATTTCATTTCCTGATTCATTCTGTATGAAGCCAATCTATTCATTGCATAAATTGAACATACTGCATAATAAGGCAATAATTGTGTTCATCCATAGACATTCAGATGAAAATAGTTTAATATTAAAGCACTGATTTGTATCTGACTTTGCAATAGGATTTTTTTTGTTTCAGTGTACTGTATCTAAAATAACCTTAATAACCATTTCCCCCTTATTTCTTCAGTAAGATGAGGCCAGCTGTACTTTTCAATCTAATGATGCTGATCTTTATCTGAACCATTAATAAAAGCTGCTGCTGGTGCAAGGATTATTCTTCATCTAGCTTTAACAAATGGAGAAGAAGCATTTTCTCAGCTGCTACATTTTCAGGCAAACAGGCTGATATGAATGAAACTCTGCCTGTAAACATTCAAGCAACTAAAGTTTAACGTTTGATTGTAACCAACAAAAACTGGAAAATTGTGGCTCCCAGATTCACTATATTAATAAGCTCAACTAATTGACTTCTGTGCCTATTGAAATGGTTTGAACTGCTATTCACTGTACTTATGGTTGTGTCTAAGTAAAGTTACAATGTGGATATTTACAGTTGGTATTCATTGACTCTTTTATGGAAACCTGAAGGCCGAATGAAGACAGGTCTGTGTTATGCCAGTCACTGAAGGTCTTTGGACTGTATGAACATGGTACTACTGACATTTATCTAAATACTTTAGTCTTTAATTTAAATTTGAAAAGAATCCTCATATATTTAGACATCAATATCCTTCTCATCAGTGGAACTACATAGATAAATAAGAAAATGGTGAATAGAAGAATTTTCAAAGGGTTTATATTCTTATTAAGTAGTAGTAATATATAAGGCAAATATCAGGTAGAAAGAAAGATTTCTGTAGTAACTCCGGACAGATGCTTTGGGATTGTGGAGGTTGGTGGAAAACTCTTCTTTGAAGAGTTTTGATGGGGAAATTTCTTTTCACCTCCTGGTCCAAATAAATAAATAAATAAACAAACAAACAAATAAATAAATAAATAAATAAACCTTGAACGAAACAAGCACAACAAAGCAAAACAAAAAACCCCAAATCAAATCCAAATTTTCTCAATCAGTGTCTGTAAGAAGAGAAATTTTGATTCTATTTTTAGTGCAACATTTCAAAGACCAGATCATACAGCTGTCAAAAAAGACTCTTGTGGTTTCTAAGAGAGTATTTTGGTGAGGACATCAGCAGAAGGAGAGACAGAAGAGACAACAAGAGCACTGACATCCAAAAAAGTAGAATTGAGATGATAGAAATGGTGAAATAGCAGAAAATATTCAAAGCAGAATCAGTAATATTCAAGCAATGTTCAGGTTGAACACAATTGTTCTGTTCAACCTGATTATATTAATTGATTAGACAATTTGAAACAAAAGGTGATTACTACCTGAGGAAAAAAGGTAGATGACCAGAAAAGGTGATATGGTCATGAGACCTTATAATGAAAAAGAAAGAGAATGATAGGTAATTATTGTCCACAGACCAGCAAGAAGTTGCTGAAAAGTTGTGGAAAACTATAACAAGTTCAGATTTTTAGTAATACATCAGGATGCTTAGTCCTCAGGAATCAAAGCTTCCATTTTGCCTTTCCACACAGATTTGTTTTTAACATTACTATCTGTTTTTACCATAGGTACCAAAAGAACAGTTTGACAACTGTTAGAAGAAACTTCCAGTGTTCTCATTTGTCTCTGGTACCAGTCTTCACAAGCAATAAAAGAAAGTCAATGGTAATCTTAAGCAGATGTGGAAATAAAATTTTCAACAATTCACAACCTTTTGAGACACAACAATTTTCCTTATGTTTTTACCATTTTTTACCACTAACTTCCTATCTGTTATAAATTTTTTTGAATAGAGAGATTCACTCTTCTGTGAGTGCAGCAAGATCTGGGAGTTTCTGCTCTTGCTTTTGTTCAGCTGGCATTTTTATCATGTTGTTGCCACAGTTTCCTTAACATTTCTTTGCTCTTCTGCAACCCTTGCTGATTCTGTTCAGAGCAAATTCCTGAATTCTCCTCTAGTCAATGATATTCAAACAAGGTTACCAGTACACATTGTGCTGATAATATTCTCTTCATTCATTTAAGGGTCTTGTTTACAATGTTCTTGATTCTTCTGCAGATTGTTATACTTTTTGCATCGGTGCTGAATAGTTACAGAAATAAAGTATTCAGCCTTGGCATACATCTCTCTTGATGTTACACTGCTTAGCAGCTCCACAATCTCTTTGTATTGCTACTTTCTCCCAAGTGTACCTTTTTTTCATTAGTTGCATATTTCATAAGTCGCCATTATGCATTCAAAATCATGTATTAATCTGAGATACTGAGTTTTATCAACAGTCTTTTTAAAATCAACAAAACATTAATTAGCTTTTCTTTGAACTTCTAATACATATATATACTCCATAATTTTGTTTCTTATGCCTAATTCTATGTAGAATCCAAACATACATTATAATGCTTGTGTGATTGTCCTGATAAATACATGTGCAGAGGAGGTTTAAAAATATTTTTTTTTAGTAAATGCTGTGGTTTGGTGTTGTTTATAGACTTTGGTGGAGGAATAAGGACCAATTAATTTACTATGTTCATATATATGTTTTATAAAATTTGAAGGAGGTTTGTAGTTTAATTTGAAGGTGCAAAGTATTTAAAGTTTTTAATACCATCCTGCCAACATACTATTTTTTTTTTCATACAGTTTAGCTTCTGCCTATATGTGAGTGCTTTGAATCTGAAGCTTTATCTTCAGATTTATAAGAATCGCAAAAAACATTCAAATATTGGCTATTCATATAACCCTTCATTTCAGAAGCTGCAGGCACACTTATATTATTAAGGAATTTGTTTAATCAGATATTTCAATATTTTTTATTTTACTTTCCCCCTGTGTCTAGGCTGCTGTTAGCTGTTATACACTACTTATAATAGATGATAGTCAGTGTGGACATTAAGACCAGAGGCAGCTTTAGGGCCGAAGTCACCTTCTGACATTGATCTCTCCAAATAATGTGCACTGCTTCTCTGAACAAAATAAGCTAGATGAATGTGATGGCACTTCACTTTAAATCAATGCATGCTGGATTAGCTACTTTAAACTAAATCATTTGATGCCAGAGACAGTGTGCAGGTGACAACGATCATTGCAGTTACCGCTTTGTATATAAGAGTTGTGAAACAGAATGTCTTACATTGTGCTTGCAGGTTCCTAGAAGTATTTATTACATGAGCTGCAGGTTAATATGAGAACAGGTTACCAGGCTATCTGAAGAAACAAGTATCTTTGGAATGAGAAGTCTGGCACTCAAAACGCAATAATGACTATTCATGTTTCACTTTTTCATGACTACTGCGTGCATTTCCTCTGTCCTTTTAGTTTCTCTGTTAGGATCAAGCTACATAGAAATATTTTTCCTAGGTGCAGCATTAAAGTGAAAACACCAAAATAAGGATATGTGTGTTGTGTATACTACATTTTTTTATCAGTAGGACCACTGTATTTCCCTTACTGTGCTACCCTTTCTGTGCTACCCTTCAGTTGACTTTTAAAAGAATATGAGGTGAAACTCAATTGTGTGCATGTGGCTAGGGGCAGCAGACTCAAGTGTAGGGCACACCTACACTTTCTTATATATGTATGAATTTACAGATACCAGATTTTACTCAAGAAAGACATTTTATAAGTTGTCAGACAAAATACACATGAAAATTTCAGCAACAGCTCAAGACGGCATATGATACACTGTCTGGCAGCCAAGTCATTTCCCATCAAGATTCTGTGGAATATTAATAATGTCCATTCATTTTCACTACAGCTAGTAACATTCAAAGCTGCTAGTACAGATTCATAATTATTACAGGTCTGATGAAAACGAAATAATGTACAGCAAGTTTGGTGATACATAATTAGCCAATCCAGTTTTTCCTCATCCACTTTATTAGCTTTCTTTTCATTTCACAATAGTTTTGACTTTGGGACTGTGTGTACTTTTTTGAGAGTGAAAAGAATGTGATGTCTCCAAGTTATTTTTATACTAGAGATTTAATATTAAAAGAAATCTGACAGAGTTGTGACCTACCCAGTGGGAGGGTGAACCTGATCTTTCCCAAGAAGCCACAGGCATATTTTGAGATGGTGTGATGTGGCACATGGTCTCCATTGCTTGTTGGTTGTATTCCCGAGCTGTAATTGTGCTGCGGTACCCAGATATAACTTGTTGTCTTTATGTGCCACTTTCCAGTAATTGTCATGGTTGTACGGCATAAATTGTCCCGTACTTGATCTTTCAGACAAAACTTTGCTTGAAATCTAGCCTCTCAGAACCACAGCTCCTTCTAAGGAGGCCAGTTATACCAAAGTAATTAAAAGATTCATGAGTTTTAGACAGGAGAGCAGAATATATCCACCTACTCCCAGCCAGTGGCTCCTATCAAATCTTGAACTTTCTCCCTCTTTCCTGACCCATTTATGAGGATGTCTTCTTAAGTGCCTTTCTAACCACAATTTGTCTGCCAGACCCATCCAATGGTAATCAGCAGCTCTCCCAGTGTGCTATTCTTTGGACTTTTCTGATGGCCAGGACTCAGATTTACAATGTTACAGTTTTTCTACTGAGACTTCAGCCCCTGAATATGAAGATGGGGTACTGCCCTTGTTTTCTCTCATCTAAGTAGGATTTTTAAGAATGCAGTTAGATCTTAGCCAATGTTACGACATGCTGTAATTAACCTGAGTCTTAAAAGAAAAGACTTGTAAAATATATATTTACAGAAATTAATAGAATTTTTTCAAGTATTACAATTACAAATAATTTTGCTTAAAGGTATTAAACAGAGCAGAACTTTCATGATGAAACTTTTGCAGCTTCCCTTCTTAATCATTAAACAAACAGAAACATTTTTTCTAAGTTTCACCCCCTTTGGTAGACAATTAATAAATCTTTGTTATAAATCTGTTCTAATGAAATGGTTTGGGATTTATATAAATACTGTGATAAAGCTGCAAATTACAGTCTTTATTAAATAAAACCAGTCTTACTTAAGAAAAGTGATTATAGCAGATTTGTTTGCTGTCTTTGTTTTTTTGTGTGTGTTTTGGGCTTTTTTCCAAATTTAAATTTAAGAATCCTAAGATCTGTCTATGGCAACTTCTCCATGTGACTCATTCTGTTTTAGAAGTCAAGACTTGGACAACATGCCAGATCAAGCATTTTCAACTAGTTTTTATAATACTGACAGTGAAAATTTGTTCTGATTTATACATCTCTTTACAATTGCACTTCAAATCAAAGAGTAAACAGTAGCGTGGCAGTCAGGTGAATAGGTATGCCACTGATTTTGTAAAGGGAATATACAACAGTCAATAAAATACTTTTTTAAAACAGATAAACTTTTAAGACTTTTTTTCTAAGTGCACTTGTACTGATACTACATTTCCCCCTAAATTTTCAATTTAATTGTGGTGTTTTGGTGGGTTTTTTTGACTGTGTTTAGACCTTTTTTTCTACTTGCTGCAAATAATGAGCAAATTAGTTCACCGGTTTGAATTAGACTGTAAAATTTATGTTACGTGTGTATTGCCAAATATTTGTAGGAATAAAATATCATTCATATACAACATTATTCACAGATGTAATCTCATTATTTTGCTTCACTAAACAAAATAAATAGTTTTTATGACTTTAATGCAAACAGCTGTATTTACGATATACAAAGGTTTACAATTGTATTTTAAAAGCTACTGATCAGGAGTTTGTGCACACAATATGTCAGATCACAAGGTAATGGCTCATATGTAAACTGGAGACACAAATTAGTTTGTTTGGCTTTTGTAATAAAATTCACCCATGAAGTAAGTATTTATTTACAGAAAGCATATAAACAGAATTAAACTACAACAATTTGTTATTAATTACTTGCCAACATATGACTTACATGTTGGATCCTAGTTTTGGTAGGAAACAGCTGTTCATTGATAAATTGTTGCATAAAATCTGTGGTAGGTCAGAAAAGCAGCCTTTTATGCTGTGATATGCATTTAGAAAAAAAAAAAAAAAAGCAACAAAGCTCCTCTCAAAACCTAAAAATAATAAAAAAAATACCTTGTGTCACCATAGTTTGCAAACCTGTAATTTTTTTTAAATGCTCTGTCTTTAGGAATTAACTTATTAAATTAAAACTTCCATTTATTTAAAGAATGGAATCATGGTTCTGTTGCAAGAATAAAGCTCAAGACATTATATAAACCCAATAACAATACAAAATAAAAATAAACAAGGTAAAAAAGTTTTAAATTTCATTTTCTAAACCTGGACATAAATATATCTCGTCCTGGCAAATGGTTTGTCCTTTACCTGGGCATTTGTTTTAAATGTGGTCTTTGATCAGCAGCTTAGTCCAGCCCACTGTTTAGGTCCTATCAGTTTTAAGTGAAAGTTATTTGATATCTTCCTTATAACTGATTTTAAATAAAAGACCATTTTAGCTGGAAGCTTTTAATCAAAGCATAGCAAAGGTCATTCTTTGCTTTAACCGGTGGAATGTATGCATATGTGTGTATATTTTGAGGGAATTGCCTTAAAAAACTCTTCATATTGGTGTAACAAACTTCTGTTTATGGGTGCTGAACCTAAGTCTTAATGAGTATTCCAACTGAACCACTGGGATGTTTTCCTAGTTTGAGATAAAACACAGAAGTTGACACAGTGATGACTGACAAAATGGTGTTAGCCATTCTAGTTTCTGTAACTATTTTTTTTTAATTTAAAGTGCATGGACAGGTGTCCTGGTTTGAGGTAAAACGAACAGATTTTCTGTTTTACAGTTTTTCTTTCTTGGCTAGGCCTCTTCTAACTAACTAAACTCTGAAATTAACAGCACATTGTTCAGAACTGTTT
>VZRU01000036.1:107847-122822 GCA_013398155.1 Pedionomus torquatus | reverse complement strand
CTTTTTTTTTTTTTTTTTAACCCACCTGGTGAATATTATGTCTTTGAGATGAGAAGAGCTGCTTGTGATAGGCTATAACTGTACATATAAAAATTTATATTCGTGTGTCAAGATGGGGAGATTATTGTTGGTTAAATCAACTGGAGAAATCATTAGTTATATTACACTAAATCTTTGAAAATAAAGTTGCTTTTAAACCTCTTATAGATAACGCTGACTTCATAAATCTATTTACTTTAATGTACTAAAAATAATTCTATTTTTGTTTCTTTCTGCTTTCCCTCCATTATATCTTCTTCCTTTTCCCTCAATTCAAGAAAAGAACTTACAAGAAAGATAAGATGATGGTGTTAGTCTTTCCTTTTTACCAGGGAGTAATTTAAGAATAGCACAATTATGCCACTCAGGTAAGCACAACCTCATAAGATCACCACTATGTACCCTTTTTAAAGGTATTACAAGTGACCTATAATGTATTATTTTGGAAAACAGTAGATGAAGGTAAACTGGAAACCATAATTTAATTAAGGCTAATATTAAAGTCTTTATAAATGAACTTGCAGCACAGAACACAAAAAAGCAATAGAATCAAACTAATACTGATATACTAGGTTGAAATTTTGTGTGGTCCACTTACATTTCAATGGAAAACTGGAAATAAGGAAATAAGTATTCTAGAGGATGCAATTAGATAAATTGCAAACACACACTAAGGAGTTCTTTTTGTCAGCAAATATTTATTTAGCTTGAAAAAACTATGCAAATGAAACAACACAAAGTTTCTCTGGCAAAGGGCATCAAAAACAGTTCCATACCCAAATAATTATCAGAATGACTATCAGTCACATCTCTTGATATACACAGGTATATTTTATTTTCCAAACTATATTGACAGATTGGGTGTCATATCACTGGATCAGGCAGGACCCATGCTTTCAATAACTCTTGCTCAGTGATTCTCAATGAGTCAATCTAGGATGAAAAATTTATGTGGTCTGCTCAAGAATTTATTTGGAAGAATGGTATTTACAGTTCCAAAAAGTAGAGAAACTATTTCTTTTTTCATAGGTGTCAATGCAACATATTTAAGAGGGACTCTCATGACAATTTATTCATTCCATCTAACCTCAGTGAAGGCAGCACTTCAGCAGACCAAAGAAAAGTGAAAATTCAGGCTGCCTTATACTGCATCACATACAAAGTATAGTATAAGATTCCTGTCTACAGTTTCTTCAGACTTTTATGTTAATCCATCTTCCTCTATCAGGCTTTTACTCTTTTTAATAAGTCCATCTTTTATTTTTAATAAATCCATCTTCCTCTATCAGGCTATTACTCTTTTTAATAAAATGGACATTGGTTCCGCATATTAGAGTGGTATGCTGGACCTGCCTTTCATGGCCCTTAGACTGAAATGAAAAGCTTGGGCATTTATATGACACACGTTTTTACAAGAATCAGTTCTCCACAATGGTTTTAGTACAGCATTTAGTCATATATGTGTGTGTTGTTTCTGCCAGAAAATAAAAAGTACCTTGTTTTTTTTTTTTTTATTCTTTCTTCATAGGTTCAAATAACAGAGATTCTCTTCGGCACTTAAAAATATTACCATATACTTGAAATTGATTCTTAATGTAAGAATGACACTGCATTTTGTTATATTCATTATTAAGGTTAGAGTCAAAAAATTATATTAACTTCCAGGGAAATTGTTTCACATAATGTTTTACTCTACAAATGTAAAAGTTATAAAGATATTTTTACTTGAAGTTTTGTAAATAGTTAACATAGCAGAGAAACTGAAACATACAGGTCAGCTGATATAAAATATATACAAAAATTTGTATATTTACATAAATATGTGATGTGAAAAAAAGAAACAAAAAGAACAATAACAGGTGATGACAGATAGACAGGCAAATATACAGATATCTAGTGCATTTAGAATGAGAAAGATTTTTTCAGATAGCTTACTTTGTCTCCTTTTGGACAGATTTTTCCACTAGATGGATGTGAGTAACTTCTGTGACATTTTTGTTGCTGGGCAACAGCCTGGAAGATATAAAAAGATGAGCCAATAAAAGCAGAGTTATACTAGAAACCAATCCAAAATTTGCATATTCCTCGTATTGTTCTTAAAACACATGGTGTAATTATGCAAACCTTCCTTATTCTGTTAGTTAAAATGTTTGTCAACCAATCAGCAAGACAAAATATCCATAAGGCATTTTGTAAAGCATGATTATTTCAGTAAGAGTGCAAGGATTCCCTTTGTACAGCTCCATTCCAGCTCTGCTTGGAGCTGGAAATTATCCTTCAGTTGTTTTGTCCTTGCAGCAAGGTTGTATGCTTCTGCCTGCCAGAGGGAAAGTCCTTCCTCAGTCTTGACATCACTTCATACAAAGCCCAATGTAAAGAATTAATTAAAATCTACACTCCTGAGAAACATTGTAATACAAGCCATAAACTCTACTGGAACTATGACTTTATGTGGCTTCTTTGCCTCTGTAGAGCTGATGCACACTACCCTTGCTCATATTCCTTAATCTGCATCAGGTAAATTTACCATATACGAAGAGAGTAGTTCTAAGCTAATTGTAGGGTTTGGGACTTATTATGAAAGTAGGTTACAGGTATGGAAAGAAAAACTTCTATGCCAGTCAAGAAGAAAAGCTGGATCCCTTTCAAGTGACTTAGACTATTTTATACACTGTCCACCAGCCCTAGATTTGAAAATAGAGCCAGACCAGCAAGTGAACACAGATCTGCAAGATACACCTCATGTTCTTGTAGCCATTGAACAACAGGTATATTCTTTCCACTGGAAACTGTAATATCTCCATGAGCTGATTTAGAAATGCTGTTAACTTTCTGCAAGTGTTTATTTTTCTTAGGCTAATTAATAAGGAGATATTTCTCTTCTGATACTTTTTTCCCCCCTCAAACAGTATTTGAAAAGATTCATCAATGTCATCTTTAGGAGATCTTACCCATTTTTGCCAAAACCAGGTTTGCCTTACTAAAAGGTCTCTCACTTGCACAGAATTTTAATTGTTTAATTTTATTGTTTTTTAAAACAACTGATATTAAACCAAAAGATTTAATCAGGCATTAGAAAAGGTTATTGATTCTTGTAATTTTCTATTTGGGATGTTACTTTGTTGAGCTGTACATGTGTAGTCCATATAATTTAATTTTCACTAGCAGAAAATTAATTGAGTTTTCACTAAGAGAACACATTTTGGTTAATAGAAAATTTCCTGTTCTCAGATTAGGTATATTGGACAAAATGTTATATATTTAGTATAAATTTCTTAATCACCCTCATCCTTCTCTTTCTACTGTTCTTTAATGCAATGTTTAAAAATTCATGCTGTGGCATTTTTCCTTTGCTCCTTCTTCATAGAATATACCTTACTGACAATTATTCATGAGATTTTAAAAAGAGTACCAAATCACAATAGCCAATTTCCTTTTCCACCTTCCTTACACAGTCTCTTTTCTCCAGTCAATGCAAGCCTGCTGCCAGTTTGGTCATACCAGTAAACATCCATAATTTAGAACAATGGCATTAATGTAGACATATAGAAATCATCTCTACAGTACAAAATGCTGAAGTTCAGGCAAAAGTAGAACATCATCCAGCAACCGCACCTCCTAAATGATGTGAAAAGAAGATTATGTTTGCCAGAGTACAATCTTCAGGCAAGGTTATTGATAAAAGGAGAAACTTTTAATATGTTATACTGAAGTGCTGCTTAGGCATGCACACCTTGAACAGAAATTCACCAGGAAGACTAATGTGAATGAGGCACTGAGGCTATTTCTGTGAGTTGAAGGCAGTGCATAAAAATGAAAGAGCAAACAGACCTCTGAGATTTGACTTGGAAATCTGAGTTTGCTTCTTGGGTCAGCATAGTATGCTTGCACTGCAGTACTCAGAATTTAGGAGGAAAAGACTTTTCAAATGCAATAGAGTAGAAGCTAAAAGTATAAATTAAAGTTCAGTACTGTCCTGAAAGGTACCAAGTAACCTGCATGAACATAGCTATCCTGTCTATAATATTTTGGGTAGTTTTTCTTCATCCTAGTAGCAGTGATTTTCTGGTACAGAGAATTTAAAAACATATGAGTAGATTAATTTAATCACTAACTCAGAGCGTTAATTAAATTGACTGCATGGTATAATAAATAAACAGCCCAATGTTCATAACAATTTTATATTGAAATGTAAGGACATTTTGGAATTCAGACTGAAGTTTTATTGCACCCATTGCTACTTGGATACGGAAGCTGAAAAAACTATCTCACTAACTCGATGCCAGGTTTATATATCATGTTTCACTGGTTCATGCAGCTCTTATCTTGTATCAGTTCTTATATTTGGTTTAGGCTTGTACAAGACCGTCGGTAGTTGGTCCTTCAGTATTATCACATGTTCTCTGGCATCCCCTCATTCAGTTATACAAATTCCCTGTTCATCATGACACAGCACACAATATCTTGGTTGCTTTGTTGGAGAAGATCAGTCTTGGGAAACTTTCTGGCAGAAAACCAGAAAATGAAAACATCTGGATGGATGATCACTCTAGAGTAGCTTCTGAGATGAACATAGAGTTTAACTACTAAAAGATCTCACAAGATTCTAAGTGGGATTTGTCTTTAAAAAGCTGAGATAAAATAACATGCAGCAAAAAAGATATATTAGGATTCCCTAATTTTCAAAATCCACCAGTAAAGCAGCTGTCAGATTTTGTTTTTAACTGCAGAGTTGATTCTCATTCTCTAGAGTCTTCAGATTTTACATAACTTTTATCTCATCTTATGTCAATCTTGTACAAGCTTGACTCTGGTAATTTTAATGGCAAATTCTCTAAGCTTGCAAGTATTTTTCAGTGTTTGTGTCTTAGTCCATTTGTAGGGTTATGCTTAATGTGCACCATAATAAACTTCAGTTTATGTATTTTTCAGTCATGCTGGGAATGTGTAAATAGTCAAAGGAAATATAACTTGTTGAAAACCACATTCTGCTTAATGTCAACAACTGCTTAGTAGGCTCCTTTATGAGCTGATTTAAATCATGAATTGCAAGTTACAACAGAATTTTTCAGTGAGCTAAGTGGAACTGTCTAATTTTTCTTCCTAAGTGAGTGCAACAGAACTCCTTGGTATTCTTCAGAGTACTTGCTCTTTCAGTCACTTGCATTAGAGCTGCAATGGACAACAGTGTATATTTGTTACTAGTAGTCAATCACCTTAATTTTTTTAAACCTTCTTTTAAACAGCAGCTGATTCTGTACAAGCAGGTTCACTCTCAATCAGTTGGAATTTAAGGGCTAGATACTGGGCAATTTTAAAACAGAAAGCAGAGTATTTTATTGTACTTTCATTTTAACTATGAATACTTCCACTACCTTGTAGTTTAGTTGGCCCATTGCCCTAAATATCTCTTGCTGATTGTAATCACTCATCTTATTTTCCATCACATGTATAGAATAAGAAGGGAAGAATTTAAACTGCAGATGATCCTCCCTATTGTTCTACAAAAACTTTTGGAAAGATTGGAAAGCTTCTCAAAAAGGCATGTGTAGTCTGTATGATTTTGTTCTCTCCCCTCCTTCTCTCCCCTTACATGTTACATCATGTATATGTGTGTGCATATATATATAAACAGTCCAGTGTATCTTATATGTCCACCAAAAAGTCAATGTTCAGGCAAAAAGAGCTAGTCCTTAAATATCATAAATAAGTCTGTTCTAAATAAATTAAGCCCATTAGTTGTAGTGACCTTAATATTTTACACTCTGAAGTACTGCTCATTCTTTAAGCAGTGAATTTATTTATAAGAAATGAGATATCAGATTTTTCATCATAGGAACATGTAGTTTTTTTGACTAAATATTTTAAACAGAGTGGTTTTATTTATTATAGGAAAAAAATGACATGCTGTTTCTAACAATTTTTACTTTTATAACATTTTTTTTTTACTTTTTAGTTACTTGTTCTTTACATTTGCTGTACTAATTTTTAGGAGAAAAAACCTTCAACCTGTTAGACAAAGGGATCCTCTGCGGATGTAAATCAAAACAAGAGAAAAGAAAGACTCACATCAATCTTTTGGAAACATACTGTTTCAAAATTTCATTTAAAAAATAAATCCTCTTTTAAGAAAGGTGAAAGTTGTCACTTTTGCATTACAAAAATTGTTTTTCCTTCCTTAACCAACATTATTTAACATGTTCAAAAAAAACCAGTACTGTAATCCTACAATGATAAGAAGCTGTGAAGATATTCTTTTTCGTCTGTTTTAATGCTGTATTATACTGAGGACATTTACTTTAAAAAGTCTTCAAAGAACATACTTAAATCTAAGCTTCTGGTTTCAATTATACCAATGAAGCAGTACTCGTTGATATTATAGCAGTATTTGCTAAAGCGCATAAGCAGTGACATGATGTCAGTGAACACTTCACTGCTAGAAGTGAAAAAAGTAACAGTGCTTTACATGCTTAAATATAAGCATGTTCCTTAGTCAGAAAGTCAAGTACAAGGGATCATCTCTTGGTCCTCTCTGCTTAGCTTCCTGCATAATGTAAAACTGTAGCCCCTTTGTGTGATATCACCACGGTTAGTAATGGGCCATAAGCACTGTACTGGGTTTGCAAGGTTTCAGCGCAAGGTTTTCCAGTCCTGCTCTGTATTAAATTAAATTTTGTTGACCTGCCTGCAGCTTTATTTTCCTCAGTTTATCTGTGACAGCATTTTCTCTAATTGACCAGGTCTCCACAGCTAGATCAGCTTGCTATTTTTTGATATAGGTACAATTTTAAATAGAGAGTAGTCAAAAGCAGTTACTCTGTGCAGAACAAGATATTTACAAGTAACACAAAGATGCAGTGCAGGAACCACAGCCCTGTTATGACAGCAAAAGCCTTTGAGAAGTGATGCATGGGATACTGCGTGGAGGCGCATAGGCATGTGATGGCCAGAGATGAGACACAGCATGGCCCTGGAAGCCCTGCAGCTACACACAGTCCATTACAGAAGTGTAGACCTGGACAAACTAGGTTTTAGGAGCGACAACAGCAACAAAGAAACAGTATTTAACTTATGTAAAAGGCACCATACCGAGTGTATTCCAACGTAACATGGAACTGCAGACTAATAAAGAAGCAGAAAGGTGTAAAAGTGTGTTACCAAACATGAAAAATAACCCAAAATGAATCCTAGACCAAGGAAGACCAACAATCAACATCAGTATCATATTTCTGCTAGCTAAGAACTCCAGATGCTAAAGGCACCCTGTAATACATTTCCCCTCCTAACATCAGCATGAAACCTCTAGCGTCAGGACCCAGAGGAGCAGTGGGAAAGTGAGCGTGGCTTCAAGGACAAGGGATGGAAACTAATATATGCATATAACAATTTTAACTGCTTTTTTGGTTTTTTTTTACTCAAGTTGTAGTTATGTCCCTAGCCCTATCTCCTTCTGCCCCTATCTCCTGCTGCCCCTGGTGGGTCCCTCCTGGTCAGGCCCCAGCCTCAGTCTGTCTGTCGCCTTGCACTGCCTAGAACTGCCAAGGTGTCTACTTCTTTCCATATCTCTGCCCACCATGGTCTGTGGTTAGAAGGTGAGGGCAAAGCCCTGCCCAAGCGTGGGTCACCCCTGCCCATGCTGAGGCCAGACTAATCCCACCATGCTCCCTAGCAGGTGCTTCTGGTCAGGCAACCTGTTCTGGTCCTGCCGGCTCAGTCACTCCTGTCTTTTTTCCTCTTCTTGTGTTTAATCAGATTAAATGAGAGTGTAGGGGAAAACTGCACTCTGGAAAATGAATGTTGCTGTTAATCTTAAAATGTTTGGAGAGTATGTGAATCCTCAGTTGAAATCAAGCTCAATTTTCTCTGCTGTTCACCTTGAAAATTAATATTTTATAAAGGATATTTTTAGTGAACCAAAACTCAGGCTATGGAGGGGAACGTAACATTGTGGTGAGGTTTTGTGTTTTTGGTTTTTTGGATTTTTTTTTTTTAAATGAAGGAAAATTTAAGTTATATAACCTGTATTTTTTCCTAGTTTATTCCTAGCATAAAACAGATTTTTTAAATGTGATATAAATTAAATGATCATCTAATGTTTATAATATTACTTCTGGAATTGATCAATGTTTACTCTGGTTTTAATTACTGAAAAATCAGATGTTATTTGGAATGTGGTAATCGAGGCTCACTTCAAGGACCCATGACTACCAAATCTCAGCCTTTTGAAACCTATTGAAAAAGTTTCCATACTGTTTGTGCTGTGCAGCTTCTTCTCCCTGGGTTTTAAAACCTAAAAAGCTTTGTTTAAGATGCAGAACAAAAAGGAGAGAGGATCTTGTAATACAAACCTGCACAAGAGCAAGTAAACATCTACTTATGCATCATGAAACAATAAATCCCAGAGGTAAAATATATTTTCATAAAAACTTTGCAGTTCCTCAGTTTAACAATTCTCTACTGGTGAGCTTTTAGTTTTTTCTGTCCACACAAAATCAACCTTTTTTTTATTGGTTCGGTATGTAGTTTGTTAGAGTTTGTTTATTAGAGGGGAAGACGGAGGCTAGATTTAGAAAACAGATACTGGTTTCAATCCATGTAAAAATCTCTCCAAATTCTCTGAGCTTTATCACTTCCAAGATTGTATCTATGGGCAACTCTAGAGAACCACTTTTCTCCTGAACATTCCCCTATGTTGTTGTATATTTACAAAATTGTGAGAAGGCTAGAAATAGCTTTCCTCTTCCACTAGGTATCAATCTCAGCTACAGAAAAAACCTCCCACAGAGCAGGTACCTGGACCATTCATACCATTAGTATGATTGTTATATACTTTCTTTTTTAATTCCATCCACATCAATAGAAGGCTTAAAGGTTGGTGAAGAGGGGTGTGCAATTCTATTTTTATGGAGAACATTGCACAACATTTGAAGTTAAGAGTTGCTAAGGCGATTAACTCTGGCAGCAAAAGTTCTTGCTAATGATGAAAGATGCAAGGTGGTATCCTGTTAGGAGGTTTCAATATTTCAAACTCATTTGATACTTAAAGACAGAAAGAACTAAGCTAATTTGAAGGTAATTGTGGACTGTGAGGTGTGGATTTTGGATATGGTTAACAGACCAGAAGTATTTCTACATGGACTGGCACTAGAGTTGGCGATTCTGCTGCTTGCTGGCCAGAACCACTGGGACTGGAAAAAAGCATCTGCCATAACAAGAAATGGAATCTAATGTTAATTAAACAAATATATGAAACATAGTATTCTAAACTACTAGCTATAAGATAAAAATAGCACAACAGTATTTTCTTCCTCCTTCTTCTGCTATGCCATTGTATCATCAACACCTAATTACTCCCAAACAGAAAAAAACTATAAAGTATTATATGAAAAAGCTGACAGAAAAATACTCGTTTCATCTGTTGTTTCTATTATGGCTTAGTATTTTTTTTCCCCTGCCTTTAATAGGTTCTGTGAATTTGTCAATGACTGTTCTCTTTTGGAGATTATATAGTACTTTTTCTTACAGAGAACATCCTGCCATTTTTTCAAAGAATGGAGGTTTGGGCATCATGCTTTTTCTTATGGATGTACTGGGTAAGAATGGACTTTGAAGAGCACATGGCATAAATACGTAAGATCACAATAGTCTCTTGTTCTAGACAGCTTTAGAAAGTGACCAGAAACCAATTGCTCAATCACACAAGGTCTCTGAAAGTAGAAAAAGCTACATTTATTGTCTAATTTCCATGTTTTTTTCCTATATGTATACATGATGCAAGAGTTCTGTGAACAAAAGTTACTTATGATTTCACTTAACTATGCAGATAGTCCAAATGCCACTGAATACTCCCTTGAGAGAACATCTTCTATCAAAAAGTCTTTTCATGCCTTTTCCCAGATGCAGCTGAAGCAATAGCACATACACAGGGCTAATTTATATCTATAAATTATTGTTATTGATCACTTCTCATAATTGTTAGAAAGAATGAAAGTTGAATAAAACCAGAAATAGTCTATTTTTATGTTATTCTTTGCTATTTCCATAAATTCCTTCCAAAATTATATTGAATGTGTAAGACATTATACCAGATACTGGGTTGGGACAAACCTAATGTAATAACCAAAGCAAGATCAGCAAAACCACCACTGTTGGATAGAACTCAATATGTATAGATGTATAGACTTCTATTACTTAAATGTAAAGACAATTAATTATACATATTCTTGAAGTAAAGAATTTATTTAGTTGCATTACAGGTTGAACAATTACTCCTGTAAAATCCTTCTAAAAGAAAATAAAAGAAAATCCATCGATAATTACATTATCTTTGTATGTCATGGTATCCTACTTGTAAACACGGGACAGGGTGAGAGGGGAAGGTTTAGAAAATAATGTCATCTACTTAGTGACCAGTAGCCCATACAGATCCTCAGAAGGGATATAAATATGAAGGAAGAGGAGACATAACATTAGGGTTTTGAGGAGATTGACAAGGAGGGTATTCAGCCCTATAAAAAGCAAAGACTGTAGTAAGAAATAGGCCGTTCTGTTGGAGAAGAATGAGAATGCGTGTAACAGGAATTTGCATATGAGCTGGAAGTGCAGGCACTGTTTCATATGCTGATGTTTTCGAAAACTGTGGGAGTAGGATTCCTTTCACTGAATGTTAGCTATCAAACTAGACATCTATTCTAAACTAGCCCTGGCTTCTCCTGTAGCCAGTGGAAAAAGAAAATATCTCCACCTGAAACTTCATCCTGACTCCTTTGCTAAGTAATTTCCCAAAAAATGGCAATACATCTCCACCTTGGATAACTACTGTCTAAATGGGTAATCTGACCTCAGCTTCTCAATTTGAGATGACTGAGTAAGATGACTTCTACTGGTAGTGTTAAATAGATGCTGAAAACAATAAATTGAAGAATAAAAGCTACATTTAGTTTAAAACTCATTAATTTCCACTCAATAAAGCAAATATAAGTGAAAGAGTTTGAAGTCACAGAATCGACCTGTGAGAGATCAGCAAGCATGTTCCCCGGTCCCAGGGCATGATAACTTAGATGATAACCTTCTTGCCATGGTCTTGTTTAGTTTGGTTTTAGAGTTTTCCATGGGTGAAGACCATTTCATTTACTTCCATAGTAGGAACTTGTACATGAGCATACTGTCTTTATAAGTCTTCCTTCTTGCACCAGCATTTTTAAGTCTTTGGAGATGTCTACCATGTCAGTATTTGTCTCTTTTGCAAAAAGACCAAAAGTAAGACATACCTAACTGGTGATTGATGACTGATAATTTTCTCACTTCTTCAATACATTTAGTTGAAGCGTGGTGCATGGCCATAGTAGTTCAGATAAGTGTAGGACGCATTTATTGACAATCTAATTGTTCCTCTCCTCAGCTTTGGACCACTTTGCTCCTCTATTTTTCACTAGAGTAGATCATTCACTTTTAGGACTTTGAGTTGTTCTTGATTCGCTCGCAGCTTGTGTTTTGGTGATACACTCTGAGCCATTTCCTGGACAGCTGCTACCTACAAAGTTTCTAATTGCTACTTTAATTTGTCTGAGCAACAGCACCTTGCCCTTTCTTCTGTTGAAGAACATAATGTTTGTTTCATATTACATATAATCAATTTTCCAAGGTCATTTTGAGTCCCAAATTCCGTTTTCTGTATATGAGCAATCTCTTTCAAAGTGATGCAATTCATGAGTGGTATAAACATATTTCATCATTCTAGTTGTTAATAAAAATACTGAAAGCAACATAAGTCTGATTCAGCTTGTTACCCTTTCATCACTAATAACAAACCATTCATAACAAAGTCATTCAGATTTCCAGTGAGTTTATAGTACATTATTTTCATCTAGATCATGCTTCCTCGTTTACGCATGTCGTATGTCCAAAGCCTTACTAGCATGAAAAAGTGACATTTGCTGCTGCTTCTCAATCAACAATTCTTATTTCCATGCCAGAGAAGGAAATTAAATTGGTCTGACAGGGATATTTTCTTGACAAATCCATGATAGCTGTTTTATACCTCTGAAAAGACTTTTTTTCTACTTAATCATTCAACTTCCGGTTCCTTAACTGATGACATCATGAGATCTCAGTTTTTTTCCTTATTACTACAGAGCTTCTGGGAAAGAAAAGAGTTCTTATTCTAAAAAGTCAATTTTTTTTTCTAGGCTTCTCAGGAGTTCAAAAAAGAACATATAAGCAAACTTTGAGTTCATACCTGCTAGAGTTTATTTGATTACTGTCTGCAATGCACAGATTGTTGAACTTTAAAACAACATATTTTAATTTTTTACACTAAACATATAGCATTATCTACGAACACAAAATGTGTAATGTGTGATTATAGTATAGAATAGTCTGACATGAATGAGTAAAAATATTTTTTCCCAATAATTTGAGTCCTAGGGCAGCACCACAGATTTTCCTTAGCTATTATTATTTTCCTTAGTTCCCAAGTATGGAAACAACAATCTAGTCTTTAAAAGCAAAATAAAACTCCAAATAAAAGTTCTAAGTGTTTGTCCATTGTAATGCAATAACTGACTATCTACTTTTGAGATGCTTTTTTGAAAAGGCATCTGTTTCATTGATAATTATTTTGTAAATAAAAAATAATTATCAATGAAACAGATGCATTTTCCAAAAAAAAAAAAAAACCAACAAATAAAACCAAATATAATTGATCTTTACTTATGAAATGAAAGTTAAAAATATTTTGTCCTTTGTTCATGCTGCACAGAATATCTGAATGTTATTACAACTTAAGGGACAGTGTAGATGTAGTGGCTTAACCCTGGCTAACAGCTAAGCTTTTTCACTCACTGTGGGACAGAGGAGAAAATCACTCTGGTGGGACAGAGGAGAAAATCAGAATGGTTAAGGAGTGAAAACTCGCGCACTCAAATAAGGACAGTTTAATGGGTAAAAAAAAGTATTTTTCTTTACTGCACATGCAAGTAAAGAAAAATAAGGAATTAACTTCCTCCTTCCCAATGGCAGGCAGCTGTTCAGCCATCATCTAGAAAGCAGGTTTCCACCCCATGTAACATTTACATGGGGTAGAGAAACACCATAACTCTGAATGTCCCTCCCTCCAGCTTTTATTGCTAACATGATGTCATATGGTATGGGATATCCCTTTGGCCAAGTGAAGTCAGCTGTCCCAGCTATGTCCTCTCCCAGCTTCTTGTGCTGCCACAGCCTGGTCATTGGTTGGTTCGCATGAGAAGCAGACAAGGCCTTGTGACTGTGTGAGCGGTGCTCAGCAATAATGAAAATATGTTTGTATTATCAACACTGTTTTCAGAACAAATCCAAAACACAGCTCTATACAGCTACTACAAAGAAACTCTCTCTCAGCTGAAACCAGCTGAGAGGTTCAGTCTACCAAATGCTCGCTGTCCTGGTTTAGCCTCAGATGGCAACAACCAACCACATGGCAGCTGAGCTCTCTCAAACACCCCACAGCTGTGGGGAGAGAATTGGAAGGAAAAGGCAAATCTAGTGGGTTGGGACAAAAACTGTTTCACAGAACAACAAATAGAACAAGGAGAACAGTAACAGTAACACAGATGGAGAAGGATATAAACACAATTACGATACTGACCGCTCACCGATGCACGGCAAGCTGGACAGTCACAGATTCCACACTGCCACCCAGTTCCTGTGGCCAGCTGCCAGCTAACCCCTGGGCACGGCTCACACGGGAGTGGAATACCTGTGCCCCTGCTAGAGTTAGGGGAGAATTAACCCTATCCCTCCCAGAAAGCAGGACATCACACAGGACAAACTGAATGTCTCATGGAAAAAATATTCAATAATCAGAGCAGAAAAAAGTGCACTGAGAACAAGGCATCTGGTAGTAATTTTGTTTGTAGTTTACCCAAAGTCATGCTGAAATATAGGAGAGATTCAGAACCTACCGCAAAAGGCTTTCCTCTTGTCCTTTGTTGAACATACGTGCTAGTAAAATTAAGTTACCTGCATATTCTGGGAATATGAGAAAATTGTCCTTAAACAGATGACTTGGTCATTTATGGGTAAGTTTAGATAAAAGACTCAGGTTTATTCTGGTTTTGAATGTGAAACAGTTGGTCAAGAGGGAGTTAGAAAATCTCAGAGGTACTCTTGGTGTACCTATTAGCTATCTAAAATTTGGCAAGTGACTTTTTCTCTATTTTTTTGTTGTTACTTTCTTCATACTGCCTTCAAACATAATAAGGAAACATAAGAACAGTCCAGAGATCCATGACTGTGTTCTGCTGACAGTGGTTAAAAGCAGATGCCTAGGGAAGAGTATAGAAACATCAAGCATGTGGTGATGCTTCTATTACAAAACACTCCATTATTTGCCAATAATTTATGGCTTAAATGTTTCTTTTAATTCTATCTGCCCAAAGATATCACAAAGCATGGTTCTTCCTTCATGGCCATTTTCAGAAATCCTGATGAAGTCGAATGAACAGCCTTATTTTTTGTGCTTGTATACCCTTCTTGTCCTTACCTTTATGTGAACAACATATAATTTCATTAATGTGTTCCACAACTACCTTCTAACTCCATTTATTAACATGCTGTAATGTCAATTATTACCAATTGTCCTGGTTTGAGGTAAAATGAACCAATTTTCTGTTTTACAGTTTTGCTTTCTTAGCTAGGCCTCTCCTAGCTAGCTGGGCTCTGAAATTAACAGCACATTGTGCGGAGCTGTTCCATCTCGCAGTGATAAGACCTGACTGTACCGGGGGATGGTGCAGAGAGGCCCTTGTTTAGACTTATTGCTGGAAGAACCAAGGTCAGATAATTTTCGTCGTTCGCCCATCGGAGGGTCCCGCCTTCAAGGAGGAGCGGACAGGACAGGTGACCCAGGACTGACCAACAGGGGTATTCCATCCCATCAGCATCATGCCCCCCCT
>VZRU01000036.1:91437-107799 GCA_013398155.1 Pedionomus torquatus | reverse complement strand
TCTAAACTCTTGAATCTCTTTAACTCCTTCCTCTCCTCTCTTTACCCAAAGGGGGGGGGAAAAGGGACGGTGGTGGGGGTCATCTGTCGCTCAGGGTTTGGTGGGTTTGGCTGAAACCGCGACACCAATTAAAAAGATGGGGTTTGGATTTGCAGATTTATTTTCTCTTTCCCACTCTGAATACTACCTGCATAAAGGTTCTATTCTAGAACTTCTAGCCACTGATAGAATGGCAAATTTGAAATGCTGGGCTGGCAATTAATTGCAGTGAATCACATTTTTTACAGACTGCAGGTTACTTCATTAAGAAGTTGGACTGGTGCTCACACATATCCTGATATCTCTATTGTAGATAAAACATGAATTTTTAGGTAAGATTTTAGTGTTTAATCATTCCAGTCAATCAATTTGTATTCTTTAACCATTGGGAGCATTTTCTCAAATGTGTTTTGAGCAATTTGGCTCTTCAGGCATACCCAAATATATTTACAAAAACCTAGAAATTTGAGATAAATTTCAGAGCCTATTATGTAAGTACCTTTGAAAACATTTTGACAAGCAAAATTATGGGTTAAGTATGACATTAGTGTTCAGTCACCAGTGTTAAAGATTTTACAGTATGATAGGTTGCAGGCTGCACTGAATTTTTTCTTGATAATTTTCTTTTTTCCTTGTCAATTTTGAGGCCCTTTTATGCAGCAAAGTGCTCCTGTGGAGTTACTATAAGAGTTCCCATCTGATGTTCTCCTAAGAAGAACATGAAAAAACTCCTATAGTTTCACAAAGATTTTTAATACAGATTTTTTGTTTTTCAAAGCACCTTTTTTATTTTTTTATTGATACATTATATTCACTTCCAACCACACATGCGCATAAGAAGGTATTTTTTTTATTAAATATAAAATATGACTTCAAACTTTTTGAAAAAAAACCAGCAAATTACAGCATGTTTCTATACATTTGGGGAGCAATGAGACAAAAGCAGGGAGCTTGTTTTGATTAAGGTTAATCAATTCCGGTGGGAGAATCAGTTAATATATAACATTGTGGAAAGTCAACTTTAAGATAATAGTGGCTAGAAGGTGAGGACAGGGTATAATTACAGTATAAATACTCACATTTAGTTTCCATCTAAGCCATTAATAAAGCTTCTAGAATAAATGCTGATTACATTCTCTTCTTGTTATTTCTTGCTGATTACATTTTCTTCTTTTTATAATCCAATTTGAAGGCAGCTTTAAGCCTTTCAGATGCAGATACATGACATCTGAGTGTCAGGTAAATGCCAATGAAATCAATCTTCTATCTTTCCTATTAAAACTCTCTGATATTGGCAGTTGTAGGCCTAATATTCAGTCAATAAATAAAGACCTAACAGCTATGAACAGTGCTGTAAACACAAAGCCTGCAGGTAATATGAATCAGGACCTTTGATTAAAAAGAAGAAAAATGAAAAAGAATTTAGAATAATTATCTAAAATGCATTTCCTTTTATTTTTTCACATGCATTGGAGGAGTTAAGATTAATTTTTAAAGTATTTTTATCTCTAACCTTGAGGCCTGGAAATGTAAGTAGGTGTTTGTGTAATCAAAAGACTGGAGCACTTACATACAAATTAAGAGTGGTAGAATTTGTGGAAAGCAATGTTTAACTATAAAAAAAAATATTAATTGATTAATTTTCTTCACACAGTCTCTTTCTTCTAAACAATGGGCAGCTTTTTCTGAAGAATAAAAAGATTGTAAAATTCTTGTTACTTGCATAGTTTAGATTTATAGGAAGTAGAGTACTCTATACTTATCACCTGCTTGATCACAGCTGGAAAATTATTTAAGATTGGGGATTTTATCTGAGAAAATGAGTGCTGAAAAGGATCTTCCCTTTCCCTTCTCCTCACTGACTTTAGGCTGGTGTTCTTCCCTTAACTATTAATATTCCAAACAAAACCTTAGTTTCTGAGTTTCTGTTTAGCCCCAAGCACAAAGCGGGCTGTGACCCATAGGAAAATGTGATTTGAGGCCACCAGGGCCCAGGTTCTGGGGAGGAAGGTGCTCATAGCATAGAGATGTGTGTGACAGTCATGTGAACGTGTGGTTTGCTGTAAAATAAGTCTTATCAAGTAGTTTGTATATTAATAACAAATGACAACCTAGACCTTTCTGACACTTAGGTTAATTTGCATTTGGGTTTGTACTTAATCCTTTGACATATACAGAAGGTGGAAGAAGTTAGAAAGCATATAGAAAGTGGAAGCATGGACAGGTGACCTGGGAGGAACACAGAGACAGTGAGTGTGGAAAAAAGGGATTAGGAAAGACGAAGACCAGCTGGAATTGAATCTAGCAAGGGATATCAAAGACAAGAAGAATTATTTATATAAGTACATAGGTGACAAAAGGAGAACTAGGGAAAATATGAGGCCTCTGCTGAATGAGTTAGGGGACTTGGTTACACAAAACATAGTAAAGACTAAATGTCTTCTTCACATTAGCATTTATTAGTAAGACGATCCTTCAGGAATTGTAGGCTCCAGAGACCAGGAGGAAAGTCTGGAGCAAGGAAGATGTCAGAAGAAGGTAGGAGAAGACAAGGTCAAGGAATACTCAAATAAATGAACATACATAAGTCAAAAGGGTCTGATGGGATGAGTGCTGTAGGAGCTGGTTAATGTCCTCGTGAGGCCATTCTTGACAATGTTTGAACAATCATGGTGACTGAGAGAGGTTCTTGAAGACTGGAAGAAGGCAAACATCACTCCTGTCGTCAAAAGGAACAGAAAGAAGAGCTTAGGGAACTACAAACAATTCAAGCTAACCTTGATATTTGTGAAGGTGATAGAGCTAGTAACCTTGGGAACCATTTCCAGGCATGTGAAAGACAAGAAATCCATCAGGAGTAGCTGACATGGATTCACCAAGGGGAAGTCATGCTTCACCAACTTGGTAACCTTCTTCAACAAAACGACTGAATTGGTAGATGAGGGAAGAGCTGTGGGTATTGTCTACTTTGACATTGGCAAGACTTTTATATTGTGTCCCTTCAGATCCTCACAGGACAGCTGATGAAGTATGGGCTGGATGAGCAGACAGTGAGAGTGGAGTATAAACTGTTTGAATGGCCAGGCCAATCAGTAGCATGAAGCCTAGTTGGAGAGCAGTAATCAGCGGTGTAATTATACTAAACATAGCCATTAACAGTCTGGGTGGTGGAGCAAAGTTCACCCTTAGCAACTTCGGTGATGACACAAAACTGGGAGGAGTGACTCATACACCAGAAGGTCATCTTGCCACCCAGTGGGACCTTGACAGGCTTGACAAATGGGCTGATAGAAGGTCGGGTTGACATGAAGTTCAACAGGATGGACTGCAAAGTCCTGCACCTCGGAAGGAACAACCACATGCACAAATCTATCCTGGAGGTTACCCAGCCAGAAAGCAGCTTGGCAGAAGAGCATCTGGGAGTCCTAGTGGACACCAGGTTGAACATGAGTCAGCAAAGTCAGCAAAAAAAAAAAGGGCTAAAGGTAACCGGGGCTGCATTTTGAGGAGTGTTGCCAGCAGGTGGAGGGAGATGATGCTTCCATTCTACTCAATACTAGTGAGACCACACCCGGAGTACTGTGTCTAGCTCGAGTCTCCCCAGTACAAAAGGGATATGGACCTTTTAGAGAGAGTAGAGTGAAGGGCCAAAATGTGACTAAGGGTGACTAAGGGACTGGAGCATCTCTCCTATCAATTAAGGCTGGGAGAGCTGGGAGACCTCAAGGGAGGATCTTATCAACATGTTTAAATACCTGAAGATATGATTTGGAAGTAGCCAGGCTCTTTTCAGTGGTGTCCAGGGATAGGACAAGAGGTAATTGGCACAAACTGAAGGAAGGGAGGTTTCACCTTAACATAAGGATGAACTTCTTTACTGTGAGGATGATGTACCACTGGAACAGATTGCTCAGAGAGGTTGTGGAATATCCTTAGAGATATTTAAAAGCTGTCTGGGCACAATACTAGGCAAGCTGCACTGGCTGACCTTTCTAAAGCAGAAGAGTTGGACCAGAAGATGTCCAGAGGTATCTTCAAACTTCAACCATTCTGTGATTCTGTGACTGACATGCAAAGAATCTCAGAATGGGAGAAAACACGTCCTCCCTTGAGTATTATGGATTACACAAGATAAAAGAAACTAACGTTTTCTTTCCTCCCAAGAAAGAGAAAAGGGAGACATGGAGGAGGTTACTCAGCTAGTATCTGAGTATGGCATGTGTCTGTCTTCCATGTAGATGGAAATTAAGATCTGGAGGCAGGTATCTGATGGTTTCCTTTGTGCTTCAGCCAAAATCCTGAGTTTTGAGTAACCCAAGAGTTACTCTCTGAAATCCTTGACCATGGGATATAGCCCCATTACCTTTGATAGCAGTCAGAGCAGATTTTTTTCAGTATACATCTATATAAACCACTGTTATCATTAAATCATGTTTACTACAGCAGTGCCAAAACATCTGTCAAAGTAGAGACTGGATTCTCATCGTTCTAAGTAACAGTGCAGAACTATAGACAATTCCCATTGTGAACAATATATAATTTGCACAGCACAATTGTAAAATTTATGCCTACGAACAGTAGTGCACCTTTACTCCTTTCTCTTCATAAGGAATAATGAAGCCTTCAAATGTCTAGCTCTCTCAAGCACAGAAATTAAAGCATTTGAAATTATATAGTATGGTATTATATGATCACTACTGTACTTTCTGAATTAATATTGAATTTTGTGACATCCTGAAGTCAACTGTCATGGAATATATACCAAACTTCATTTGTCAATTTATGACTACCTGAGTTTTATTAATGGGCTAAATATTCGGTTCCAAATCCTTGAGTTGCAAAGTTCAAGTAATCTCATTTGAGAACAGACAGAAGCCTGATTAGATGAAAGCAAGAAGAAATTATATTGAAGGTTTTTTTTTTTTGGGGGGGGGAAACTGTAAAGGTCATATCTTCAAACCCTGAGAAAGCAACTCTCTATCTTGTATTGATATTGATCCCATGAATCATGGAGGTCTATTTATTTGCTAAACAACCAATTACATCGTCTAAAAGAAATTAGAATTTTTTTTTTCCATTCAAATGTCACTCTTCCCTTCCCATCTTAGGTTAAATAAGTCTTTCCACTGTGAGAAATCTAGTCAACTGTGGAATGGAATGATAAAGATTTCAGGGAAAATTAAATCTTGAAAATACATATTAGCCTTTATCATATAAAGTCAAACAGTATCAACACTGCATTATGTGGAAACTAGTGCAAACATATTTATCTAGAAAATATTGCCAACAATATTCAGAGAAATTCATGTAAACATTTTTTTTTCCAAACCTGGACACTAATTTTTCCCATAAAATAATGTAATATATAAAAGAAACCTTGTTATTTTCATATAAATATTTATCACTCTTGATAAATAATCCCTGAAAATTCAAATCAAGAACTATTATACTATAAACGGTTCAGTATTTTGGACCACACTTGGACACTTAGAGTTGGATTTTCATTTTTCCAGTAATTCCTGTTTAGGCCTGCAGCATTCCCATGGGGAAAACAACTCAAACTGTTTTGGATTCTCCTGTCAGCAGCTAATCAATGAATTAGAAGCCTGGCTTTTGAATGCTATCAGTGATGATCTCCATTCTCACTCTTAATTACAAAATTAATGTAGTACAAAAATCATTATATTAAGATTTAAATTATTGTAAGTAGCTAACCTACTATAAAATTACATTTATTTCATCAAAAAAACAAAACCAACCACCTCAAAAACCAAAATGGCAAAACTAGAAAGCAAAGAAATTGTGGGAAATATATTGATAGTAAATATTTTTGTACAGAAATATGCTGAGAATGAATATTTTTTATGTCTCGATAGTGATAGTCCTGAACAATAATACTCTTAATTCTTTCAACTGAGTGAGGAGGTTATAATAAGCAGATTTATCAGTTTACTCAGTAAGAGCTTCAGTAGAAGCTGAATCTCTTGAAACACTAATCTTATATCCCCCCATAGCTGCAGTTTCCTGACTGATGCTGAAA
The DNA here is from genome assembly GCA_013398155.1 of Pedionomus torquatus. NCBI lineage: Eukaryota > Metazoa > Chordata > Aves > Charadriiformes > Pedionomidae > Pedionomus > Pedionomus torquatus. The sequence continues at coordinate 101,720 of VZRU01000036.1, read as the reverse complement.
ATATGGGCTTCAGTATGAACATTTGAATATGGTAGCAAACTTTTTGCCTTCTATTTTGTGTTTGAAGCCTAACTCCATGTAAGACAGACAAACTATCACATACAAGAAACTGAATTTTGCATTACTCCCATCAGATTCTAATAATATTATGAGGTCCAATATTCTTAGAGCCAAACCCATACAAGACTCCATCTCTACTTGACTAGCAGCTCATAGGCTAAAGTTACTTACTCTATTGACTTGAAACAGATAGCCAAAGTTCTGTTTTTATCCTTGTTTCTGCAGTTCTTACACCTGTACTCTCACCTGAACTGTACCAGAAATGAGAATAGAGCAGGCTGGTATGCATGGCTAGAAGCTCATTCCACTTTTATCAAAATAATATCTGCCCATTTTTTGTAGGAGCATGATGTAGCCCTCAATCAAAAGTGAGTTCCAGGTATATTACCGCAGAATCAATACACTATGCCTGGAAGAATTTAAAAAAAAAAAAAAAAAAGGAAGGTTGTTTTAACATCTGGCCAGATGAATAGGGTATACAGTCTCTCCTACTATAGGAGAGACCAGATTCCAGCCCCTACTGCACTGACTACTTAATAAAAATAGTACAAACATCAGATCATCAGGATAAACCTTTTAGTACAGTCCCTTAATTATATGTTTCTACAACATAGACACCACTGCCTCTCCTGCACATTATAAACATCTCAACCTGGAATTTGCTTCATGAAAAGCTCTATTGCAAGTTGAAATTATTGACTTTGGAACTACTGGGAAACTTGTAGTGAAGGCAACAGTGGACAATTACTAGCTCCATAGTAAAGGACAGCAAATGATCCATATTGTTTTTGATCATTTCTTCAGTGTCCTTATTATCTAATATATTCTCTAAAATACCTTTGCTAGCACCAATCTTTTGCAATTTCACTGTTTCGTTGGGGTCTTTTTTGTTTTTTGTTTTTTTTTTTTCTGCATTCATATAAGGATTCAAAATATTTTCAGAGCTGTTCCAATTCTCTTGAGCCAGCACTTATACGTTGCAATGTTTATGCGGATCAGGAAGCAAGCAATCTTTTAGATAAATGACTTAACCCTCTTCTATTCCTTGAGCTATCTTAAGTGCTGCAGATACATTGCAGTTTTTGTGCATATGGATGTTTGCATAAGCTGAGCTGAGTGCCTGGGGGCTGCAAGAAGCAGTAATATAACCCAACTGGAAAAGTGAATTCAACAATTTGACTTCTGGTGCATAAAGTTAAGCACATTCATAAGAGTTTGATTGAAGTTCAATACGCAAAGTATTGTTGAAGTGCAAATTGTGAACATTGGCTTCATATGAAGCACTTTCACTGAGAAAGTAATTCAAGTTTTGTATCTTTCCTTAGAATTGAAAAAAAAAAAACAAAATAAAACAACACAAAACAAAACAAAACCAACCAAAAAAACCTCCTGTTTCTCAACAAAGTTTGTTACGCACTTTATCAGTGAGGATAATAGTTGAGGTCGGGAAGATAAAATTGACAGCTAAACTGAATATACAGAATCATAGAATGACTGAATGATTATGGGGTTGGAAGGGACCTCTGGAGATTATCTAGTCCAAATCCCTGCCAAAGCAGGTCCACCTAGAGCCTAGAACAAGTTACACAGGAACATATCCAGGCAGGTTTTGAACGTCCCCAGAGACAGAGGCTTCATCACCTCTCTGGGCAGCCTGTTTCAGTGCTCTGACACCCTCAAAGTGAAGAAGTTCCTCCTCATGTTTAGATGGAACTTTGTATGTTCAAGTTCCTTCCCATTTCCATTTGTCCTGTCACTGGGAACCACGGAAAAAAGAGTGGCCATTTCCTCTTGACACACATCCTTTAAGTATTTATAGGTGTTGATCAGAAACCCCTCAGTCTTCTCCAGACTAATGAAGACCTAAGTACCTCAGCTTTTCCTCATAAAGGAGATGCTCCAGGCTCCTAATCATCTTTGTGGTCCTCTGCTATACGCTCTCCAACAGTTCCCAGTCCTTCTTGAACTGGGGAGCCCAGAACTGGACACGGTACTCCAGATGAGGCCTCACCAGGGCAGACTAGAGGGGAACGATAATGGTCTTTGACCTGCTGATCACAGTCTTCCTGATGCATCCCAGGATGCCATTGGCCTTCTTGGCCATAAGGGCACGTTGCTGGCTCATGGTCATCCTGCTGTACACCGGGACTCCCTGGTCTTTTTCCTCAGAGCTGCCCTCCAGCAGGTCAGCCCCCCTGTACTGGTGCACAGGATTATTCCTCCCCAAGTGATCACCCTACACTTGAATTTCATCAGGTTTTTCTCTGCCCAACTCTTCAGCCTGTCCAGGGCTTTCTCTTCCAAGGGGAAGTTTTTGTTCCTCCAGACTTCTGTTTCCTCCAAAGTCTGGGACTCCTGAGGGCTGGCCTGAGCAGTAAAGACTGAAGCAAAGAAGGCATTCAGCAGTTCTGCCTTTTCTGCATCCTCTGTCACCATGGCACCCATCTCATTCAACACTGGACCCACATTTTCTCTCATTTTCCTTTTGCCTCCAATATACCTGAAAAAAACCCTTCTTCCCTTCTTGTTGACTTTGATGTCCCTTGCCAATTTGTATTTCAAGCAGGCCTTGGCTTTCCTTGTGGTCAGTCTATTTCTACTCGTTGTAAACTTCCACTTGAGCTTTTCCAAACCTGCTAAACCATGCAGGTCTCCTGCTTCCCTTGCTTGACATTTTTTCTTAGGGATACCCCGATCTTAAGCTTGGAGAAAGAGACATTTGAATATCATCCAGCTCTCTTGAGCTCTCCTACCTTTGAGAGCCCGAACCCATGGAATTTCTCCAAGCATTTTTTTTGAAGAGGCCAAATTTAGCCCTCCTGAAATCCAAGGTTCCAGTCCTTGTTGTTTTGTGCATATTACCCATGATTGTGAAGACTGTCTTTTCAGGGTCACTGCAGCCAGGGCTACCCTCAACCTTAAAGTCCTTCACCAGTCCCTCTTTGTTTGTGAGTACTAGGTCCAGTAGTACAGCTGCCCTTGTTGGCTCCTCCACCACCTGAGTCAAGAAGTTATCATCAAAACACTGGAGGAGCCTCCTGGACTGTACATGTCTGTCTATGTAGCCTGCAGATATCAGGATGATTGTAGCCCCCGTGAGAACCAATGCCTGCAATTGCGAGGCTACTTTGAGCTGACTGTAAAAGGCTTCATGAACTTCCCCATACTGATCAGGTGGCCTATAATGTCCCACAACTCTGTCCCTCAAATTGGCCTGCCCCTTAATCCTCATCTACAAGATCTTGACTCTTTCTTCTTTTGACCCCAGGGAAGGCTTTAGGGACATCTCCTCACTCTCTGTCCATTCCTTGTCATAGAGGGCAACACCTCCTTCCTTGTCTTGTCCCTTCTGAACAGCTTGTAGCTCTCAATAGCCACACTCCAGCTGTGACATCTCTGAAAATGTTGCAATAACTAGTCTCTTGAAGAGGCCTTTTCTTCACCTATTTCCATTACAGAACCCCAAGTATTTTGTAAATTTCTAAAGAAGTTTCTCCCAAGCTGTATTTGAGAGTTTACACTTGTCCTGTTTTATTCTACACAGCTGAATCTCTCTTCTGTATTAAATACGATGGTTGGACTAGATGACCTTACAGGGCTCTTCCAATCTAAACAATTCTATGATCCTATATAAAATGCTGGCCAGATTAAAATGAGATATAAGCAGAATCACACTGATTTTATTTCAATTTCACATATGAGGAAAGATTTTAATTTTCAATTCCCATTGCAGCAATATTTTATAAAAAAGGCATGGGTGAGTATTTATGGTGCTATTTATGTTACTTCTTGGCTGCATTGTAAAAAAGTAGTCCAGTGTCAAGGGTAAGGTGTATATTTCAGGAAGCTGCATGTAAAGAAAAAAGCTGAAGCTCCCTGAATTTCCTCACACTTAGTTTAGTAATTCTCATATACATCCACCCTACCCCACCTCCCTTTTCACATCTTCTAATTTCTTTAGCAATAGCTTGTTAAAATTGATAGAAGTAGCTAGACCAACTGTTAATGTCTAATAGCCTTACGCTACTGGATTTTCTTTCAAATGACAACATTTATCTTTCTAAATTCAGTCTACAAACTTTAGTGATTATAATGTTAAGTGGTTAGACACCACAGCAGCTTTGACTGCATTATTCATCATCCTCTGAGAGACTATTAACTATTATCCCCAATATTGCTTTGGAGATGTAGAACCAAAGTCCAGTGACTTGTCAAAGGCCTATGAGGTGGTAAGTCTCTCACATGAACTTCAGTGTCAAATTGCCCTCTTACAAATTTCTAGGTATTTCTTGCTAGCCAACATTATTTAGCAGATTAATTTATTTACAGTAAAATGCAATTACTTGAAATGCTTTGTCACTCTAACAATTCTGATTCATATATCTGTGAATTACTAAGATGTAGATACACTCTATCTTCATTGTTATTGTGCAAAACTCTTAATTAATGTGGCCACTTGTTATTATTCGTTACAGTGATAATAGCTTCTGAGTACAGCTGCACAGTGTGAGAATCTGCAACCAAGCAGTACAATTTCAATGTCCTGCTAGCAAGAAAACAAAGCTTGTCACTAATGTAGAGATGGCTTATATTCCCAGGTCTTCCATTAGTGACACTTTATTTTGGAGAAACTACTCAGAGACACATCTACATTAAGAAAAAAGTGGAAGAAAAAGTGGCAACAATTCACAATGTTGGTTTTGACAGGAAGGTAAGCAGACTGAGGGTCAGTGAAACAAATGGAACTATATCGAAAGTGAGGCTATACAGTTTTCCAGAAGGCCCATTCAATGACTGTACCTGATGTTGCAGGAGCATCTACTTGAGAAGAGTCGTTAAATCCTGCAATTTTGCTGCCTCTTGTATTATATTTTGAATCTTCCCAAAGACAACTGGGAGTTATGTTATGACATCAGAATTTTTATTTTCTTGCCTTCATTCAACTGAAGAAAAAACAGAAAATATGAAACCTAAAGATTAATTTAATAAACTAACATTTTCCTCCCTTTTGTACTGTGGAAATGTTTACTTTTTAAGATATGTTATAGGGTTGGGTTATATTTTAGCCCCAAATATGTATCTTCTTCCTTAGTACTATAGATTCGAGTACTGAGGAATTTGGAATCCCCTTTCTCTAATCCTGTTTTTACTGTTTTGAATTTGCGACTTTGCCAGTGCAGTTTTCTCTTTGGCAATGAGCTTTAAAATGTAGCAAGCCTGTACAAATCTGATTAGGTATTTCTTTTGGCCTTTCACTAAAATATATAGCTACATAAATTAACTTATTCAACAAGTTTTATTGGAGCATGTTTTTCTAATATTTGTGGCCCTTAAAGATGTTTTCAGTCAAACCACTATTCTACCTCACTGCATAGTTGACAAACACACATTACTGATGAGTCGTTTGGGCACATGAGGTTTTGTCAGTGACTACATTCAATGCAATTCAAGGTCTTAATATTTTATTGCTAAAAACAGGAGATGAAAAAGTACTCTAAAAAAAGCCCCACGCAGCTGCTGCTACTTCATTGCAGGCTTTACATAAATCTCTCAGATCAAGGATCATTGACCTGATAAACTGCAATAGAGTTGATTGCACTTGCTTTCCATGTCAATGTCATGAAGGTGCATTAATTAAATAAATGCACTAAAGCTGGTACATTGTTAATGTGAGCCTGACAAAATAAGACTATTCATATTAGTGTTAGGAGTAAAATCACCTAATTCAGGACATGCTTCCTTGAATGACACAGCTGAAGGTGCTCTGCTCACAAGGGAACAAGTCCATTGACTAGAAAGGTAATCTTACTGAAGTTTTCCCATGCTGTAGAAGTGGATGTCTTGCTCTGAATTAACAGAATAGAAGCAGGCCGGCATTGAGCTGAATCATGACTGCAGACGTTGTTCTAAAGTGTAAACTCTAACAGTACTTTAAAAAGGTAGTATAACGCTTTTCATGGAAACAAGCAAGTCTTAGTCTAAAACAAAACACAATCACCTAAAGTAAGAGTTTAAAACGCAAGTAAGAGTTTAAAATGCAGTTGTTCAAATAAAATCCTGAATTCTAAATTTCTTTTCCATTTATTTTTTATCCAATAATATGTTAGTAAATGATTTTTTGGCATAATTTTCATGAACAGTTATTTACAAAGATGTTGAAAACAATGAAGGTTGATTTGACATGTGGGGAGGAAACCCTGACTTTAGACAAAAAAGCAGAGTAGTGTACACCTAGAAATTAATCAACCATGCATTTAGTGCAAGGAGGTCTAGTCTAAACTTCAAAATAGAGCTGAAAGAGCAAATAGTAGAAATGTTGTTATTAACAAAAATACCCAGAACCCATACCAAATGAGTGCAAGTTGTGGTCAAGGTTGTGCTACTCTTTACTATCTGCTTAAAGGACTTTGGTCCTTTAGATATGAACACAATTAAGCTAACCTAAAAATGATAACTTCTTTTTTAAAATGGACATTTCCAGCAAAAGCATTTTTCCAAGAATGCAGAGCAGTTATAGTTGGGAGCCTGGGATGAAAATAGACTAGTTTAGGTTATTACATGAAAAATCATATAAAAAAAAAATTCAGCAAGTAACATTTTGGAGTAAATGTAATAATTTGTTCTTATAAAATATAACATGGAAGTTTAGTATCTGAATCTGATCATGGTCTCCATAAAGTGTGTCTCCTGTAAAAAAGGACCAATATTTTGGTCAGATATAGATAGGGGAGATTCATGGTAATAAATAATAATTAAGAAGGTTGGACATAACACTGAGATATTGTTACAAAGAGTAACAATAACTCAGCTAAAACAGATAAATAATGTACTGCTTGAGAAAGAAAGATATTAGGACAGGAGAAAGGTATTAGTATAAAATTGAAAAAACAATTACAATAGATGTAGAGGCCAGTATGTATAGCCTTATAAACAAAAATTATATGGGATAAGATAAACCTGCATTTTATTAAGGGTGAGAAGAGAATGAGTACCAGCAGTAATGTTTGCCTGACACAAACATTTAGGAAAAAAAAAAAAAAGAAAAAAGAAAAAAAGAAAAAAAGAAAAATCTTGTTTGACCTGCTCAATGAAAAGGGGATGCAGTACAAGAGACTGGTGTATAAAAACTCTACTCTTAATGAAAAGAAATAATTACAGTGCTCATTATTTTAAGTGACTTGAGTGTTGTGAGTGACATCTGAAATGAACCGAGAAAGACAAATAGGAGCTAGTAATGGGGTTAAAGAGTAGTGGAGAATAACTGCTGAAAAAGGGCAACATCTATTAGCATACAGTTTTGAGCCTGGGAAGCTCTCAGGTGCTTTTCTGATAGTGCCATGACACCCAGACTCCTGTGCTGACTGTGTAGACAGCAGGTGGTGTGTCCTACTGTGGTGTACCCCAGAGCACAGAAAAACTTCATCTGTGTATCTTGCATATGACAGGTGAAGATTTCTGTTTTAGGCTCTCGCAAATTCTCCAGACTTTAAATGTTCTTGACGTGGGCCTTGTGAAGCAGAAGGTGGTGTTGTGCCTTTCTGCATCCAAGATAGTGGGTTACTGAGGCTTACGGGACCTATTGGTAGTAATGCATTTTAGATTCATACACAGAATAGGCATTTAGAAGCACTTCCCTTTCCCTACTTACTATGTAGGGATTCTACTGAAGTGTTATATCTTGTTCACAAGTTAGACACCCATTACAATTTTAAATAAAAAAAACGTGCCACCTGTTTTAGAAATTAAACTAGGGAGGGTTTTTTTATATTTTACCACAAATGTGTTCCACTGCCTTCTGTACCATCATTTAGACTATTAATAGTGATGTGCACAGTTGCGCAGATTTCTACTATCATTGCATTTATTTACTTTTCTTTTGAAATGAAGCATATTTATTCAATATATTCCAATGATGTCCATAGAAATTAAAAACATTTTTCAAAGAGACTGAAGTAATAATAAAAGGTGATTTCTCTTTGTGTTTCAAGCTCTTTATTGCATAATAAATTACAATAAATTTTGTAAAATAAATAGCAAGAAAAAGTAGGAAAAAGGGAAAGAGTAGATGCTAGTAATCAAAGATCTTCACAACATAATTCAATGTCCACTGAAAACTGTAAAAATTAAGTTTCTCATGTTTATAGATATATATCTAAGGGGTCATTCATATGTGTTTAATTGCTGTGCTTATTTCTCTTAAGAATAATGTGCTCAGATATCTGTCTGTTCCTTTCTAACAAGCTAAGGTATGTGACAGCTTATAAACACAGAAAGCTTGTGGCATTATTTATCAATATTTCCTAGGGTCTTTTAAGATTTTTTGAGCTGTAATTCAAGTTCCTGGAATATTTTATTTCAAAGATGATTTTTTATTATGTGACCTGGTGGATCTTCATTTGTCCTTAACTTCTTTTTACTTCTGTCTAATTAACATGATTTATTCTTGCATCATTGAAGCAAGCTTTTAAAGTCCTTTGTAACTGAAAAAGGAAAGCAACTTTTTTTTTTTTTAAATTAAAAATTTGGCTGCTGTGAATATCTTGCTACTTTCAAAAGGCTTCACTTGAAAGTGTGAAAGAAAACTCTTCAGGCTTGAAAGACTAACAGTCATGGCTACTGTGCCCTGATCTGTCAAAACAATATCTCACTGGTGCAAAAACTTCCATCTGCATTAGAAATCTATTAGCCAGTGAACTTTAATGGCAGAATGAGCATAATGGCTGGATGAGCTTCTCTACTGTTTTGCCCATTTTCTTTGCTTCCTATTAAGTTAAAAGTATTGTCAAAACATGAATGTATATATCCTCTAAAATTTCAGATCAAATCAACACAAAATACCAGATGTTTTGATACACTGTTAATGGTAACTTCAAGTAAAAGAAATTTTATAAAAAAAAAAAGAAGGATTCCTCTTTCTCTCCCTTGTCCCCCAAGCACAATGATGACTCATGTTTCTCTGGAAGAGATAGAAGGAAACTCTTGCTTCTATATAAAATCTTCCAAGCCTGATTCTTGTAATGGCTTGATCATCTGTGGAACTCAGAAGATTTTTCCCTTCAGTGCAAAATGAAACAAACTGATTTGTATTAAAACCTTCCCATTCATTTTGTTGCCCTTAGTAATCTTATTAGTCCTCGGATGCTTCCTTCCACTCTTGAACTGCATAGGATGCAGAAAACATGGAAGCAAATCTTGGAAAATGCCATGGAAACACAAAAGCAATGTACTTAATGTTTGGAACTTCAAAATTAAGATTCAACAAGGCCAAGTGTAAGATCCTGAACCTGGGCTGGGGCCACCCCTAGTATCAATACAGGCTGTGGGATGAAAGGATTGATGACAGCCCTGAGGAGAAAGTCTTGGGGGTACTGGTGTATGAAAAGCTGGATGTGAACTGGCAATGTGCACTTACAACACAGAAATCCAACAATGTCCTGAGCTGCATCAAAAGAAGCGTGGCCAGCAGATTGAAGGAGGTGATTCTCCCCTTCTACTCCACTTTTGTGAGATCCCACCTCGTGTCCTGTGTCCAGCTCTGGAGTCCTCAACAGAGAAAGGACATAGAACTGTTAGAATGGGTCCAGAGGAGGGCCACGAGGATGATTAGAGGGATGGAGCACCTCTCCTATGAGGTGCTGGGGCTGTTCAGCCTGGAGAAGAGAAGGCTCCAGGGAAACCTTCTAGCAGCTTTCTAATATCTGAAGAGAGACTACAGGAGAGCTGGAGAGGGACTCTTTGTCAGGAAGTGTAATGATAGGACAAGGGGAGAGAAGAAGAAGAGGGGAGGTTTAGATTGGATATTAGGAAAAAATTCTTTCCTGTGAGGTTGGTGAGACATTGGAATAGGATGCCCAGAGATGTGGTGGTTGATCCATCTCTGGAAACATTCAAGGTCAGGCTGCACGGGGCTTTGAGCAACCTGCTCTAGTTGAAGATATCTATGCTTATTGCAGGGGAGGTTGGATTAGATGATCCATAAAGGTCCCTTCCATCCCAAAATATTCTTTAAATCTAGGCATTGTTCATTGATAAATGAATATTTTCATAGATTACATAAATATTAAAAATTGAATGATTAGTTCACTTGTATCTGAACAAGGGCTGGAATCCAAACACTATCACAAAAAAAAAAAAAAAAAAGAAAAAAAAAAAAAAAAGAAAAATTTTTTTTTGCCCCCAAATGGTTTTTTTTTTTTTTTTGCCCCCCCCCCCCCCCCCCCAAA
>VZRU01000036.1:77632-91419 GCA_013398155.1 Pedionomus torquatus | reverse complement strand
CGCCCCCAAACTAATTGTCTCAAATAGTTTAAAATAATCATATTTTTAAAAATCTTTAAATTAATTTTTTTCCTTTCATTTTTTTTTGTTTTGTTTTTGTTTTCATGCTAATATAATTTTTTTTTTCTCTCCTACACACTGGTCTAGTGTTCCATTCTTGTTATTCATAAAATTGTGACAGGTCACTTTTATCACATCTCAATGTTTTTTTTCTTTCCTGGTGAGGTGACAACTTTTAAAATGGGGACAAGTCACTTTTCCTTTTTGAAAATTATCAATGGACTGTTTTTATGAATAACAAAACAATGGTTATTATATAGAAGTTTTCTTTTTTAAAAAAATATTTTGCTTTGTTAAGTTTTTTGTTTGTGCTTGGTTGCACATTCATTTTATTATGGATTCCATATATATTTCAAAATGTCAAATGGGCTTGAAGTTTTAACTTAGCCTCAAGTGTTATATTATGGTTTCAGCATTACTAAAGATAAATAATTTTAGAACTAAAAGAACCACAAAACTTTTAAGCATGCCTTGTGTAAAACTCTTTATCAGTCATGATTGTTGCTTAGTATCTCTTCCAGAAGTTATGCTGAAAATGCCTACTTTACTAGGAAACTGGGGAACATGCCTTTATTGTGTATTTGTTTTATATACCTGTCCTATTAAAGGAAATGAATTTTAAGATATTAAATTCTCATATCTATGTCTTTAAACTTTGGTTTTCAGAATATTTGAAAGTTTAGTGTATTTTTGTCAGTCTCCCTAAGTACAATACATTGCCTATGAAGTGACACTTGTATGTTGCACTGCATCTGTCTATGTATTTCTATACTTAAGAGAAAACTATTTAAGTTACAAATAAAATTATCCTTCAAAGTCTGACTTTTTATTGACATTTAAAATATTTTATTCGCATTGCAAACTCCTGAATGGCTATAATCTAACTCTGTTTCAGTCTATAGAAAACTTCATGTTACTTTTAGTCATTAAAAGTATGTTCTGTACAGAAAATTATGCATTCTTTCCTGCATAAAGAAAGGGTCAGATTCAGAATTGTTGTGGATAATGTATATTTTCTGTTCTGGTTGTGATTGACAACTATAATGTATAATTTGTTCATCAGCTTTTCATGTCAATGTTTTTGTGGTTTCTATCAGTTACACTGTTAGTACAGCAATTTCAGCTGCTTCAAATATAGAATTATAAAGTGTTTTGCATAATTTACTGGTTTGCATTAGATATATAAATATATATACATATATATATAATGTATCTCCTAAACACATATTATATGTATCTTCTAAATACATATATGTCAAGAGATATGTCATGGCCTTTTTGCAGAACAGGAACTATTCAGACTTTACAGAAATGCACCGTAGAATGGTAGCTGGCTGGATTTTATGCTATTTCCAATGCCAAGGCAAAACAAAGCAACCTCTACTTTACCACTGCATCAACCTAATTCTAACAGACCTACTTTGTGTGCTTAAATATTCGAATGCTGGGAAAGTGTTAAAATTATAGTTACATATGCAGGTCATTTTATTCAGGAGCTGTCATTGGAAGAACTGACATTTCATAGACACTAGAGTGAAGAGACCAAGTACTGATCCATAAAATCAGAGCAAATGAATTGAAATTGATGGACCCCAAAAGGTTCAGTGCTTCTGCCTTAACTGTTTCCAATGACTTTTGGCTTAGAAAGTGCTTTGACTTTAATACCTACTATAAGTACGGGTAGATTTAAATTTTAATCGTTCTGTCCATTTCATAGTTTTATGCTGTCAAGTTCTGTTAGACAACAGAACTGATGATAAATCTAAGCCACCCCTTTCATACTTTTAGAGCTACCCTCAAAGTCATTGGTTACTTACAAGGAGAACAGACAATATCGAGGTGAGTAAGGTTAGCTTTTAGAGTACTTAAAAACTGAAGATTTATCATGTGACAAATTTGAAAGGAAATCTCTGTCATTCAAATTATGACTCACATTCCCTGACCTCAGCAACAAATTCCGACATCAGTAAAATATACACACAGCAGATAATAGTGTGTATATATACATATATAAATAAGTGCATATACGTGTGTGTGTGCATAACTTTTATCAAACCCTACAGCTTAAACAAATATGCTCTGGATCAAACCAGAGTCAGAATAGTGTGAAAAGATTCATTCAATCAAATTTCTCCATCTACTTAACACATTTCTAAGTGAAACATTTGATTCAGGAAATGTCAAAATGAGATGTCCTGTGTTTTTTCCAAATGAAGTAACCTAAAGAAATGTTGAATCTGAAGGTATCCTTCTCAGCTTGACTCTGCATTTTTCATGTAAAATAGTCTTTCTAAAATGTGTGCAAATCTCTACTCTAAACCTCTTAGGTTGAGAAATCACAAGAGGGCACTATAATACATCACAGCCTCTCATATTTTGGATTGAATTTCTCTTCACATGCACTGGAAACAAAATTGCATCTGTGAGACATAAATAGTGTAGTGCATTCTTCTTTTAGACTAAACAGGTGAAAAAATCACATGGTGTACATTTTTTTTTAACCAGTTTTTCATCTGAAACAACTAAAAGAAGTACTGTAAAAGTAATTTTCACCAACTCTGTCTGGTTTATCCACAGAGACAAAATCCAGAAATCCAGATTTAGTGGTTCTGTATGCATAAATTACCTGAAATCAATGAGATGTCAGAGATTAGATGCGTGTCTAATGTGTAACAGAGGACAAAATTATCTTCAGTTCAATCATATAAATGAATAAACAGTATATGCCAAATATTAAATTACTCTTGTTATCTCTTAACATAAAGCTTTTTGCATATCTTGAGAAAGTGTAAATTTTGTCAGCACTAATACTAATTTTAAGTAATAGAACCTGATATATGCTTTGTGAGCAACTTAAAAAACATGGATTTTGCCACTATTCTATGCCACTATCCCATGCCCGGTTTCTGTGCTTTCTGTCTGGTGACTGTGATTCCAAGAAACACTCCCCAATCTATCTTAAAACTGAAAAATTTGTTTACTCAAATTTTACAATTCAAATGAAGCTGCAATATGAATGGTTTCTTATGAATCTAGAGTCTAAAAAATGTAACATTAAATTATTTATTTTTAGAAAATTTATAACATTTACCAGGTTGTTGACTGATTAACTCAGTCAAACTGGAAATTACTCATTATCTCATCTGGTTTTTCTTTACCTATTTGTTTGTACTACAGCTTAATGCAAGATTGCAGGTGAAATACAGAACCCTCAGTAAATTTGAAAGTGAAAAGAAATATTCTCTTCTTAGATATGTAAGACCTTCACACATATTTTTCCCAGCTGAAACTAAGAAGTAAATCTTCAGAGGATCGTTGAATCATAGAATAACCCAGGTTGGAAAGGGACCTCAAAAGACTATTTGCTCCAACCTTTTGTGGGAAAGCAAGCCTAGATGAGATTGCCTAGCACCCTGTACAATGACATCTTGAAAACCACCAGTGATCAGGACTCTGCCCTGTTCCTGGGTAGGTTGTTCCAGTGAATGGTCGATGTCACTGTAAAGAAATTCTTATGTTGAGATGAAACCTCTCACAGCACAACTTGTAACCATTGCCCCTTGTCTGCTCCATGTGGTCCTTGTGAAGAGACATCTTCTATCCTCTTTGAAGCCACCCTTTAAGTACTGGAATACTGTGATGAGCTTCCCCACCCCCACCTCCCCTCCCAGTCTTCTGTTCTACAGGAAGACCTAACTCCTTTGTTTCCTCACAGGGTAAGTTCCCTGGCCTTCTGACCATCTTGGCCTTCCTGTCAACCTTCTTCAGTACAAATTAACATATTACTATTGGTTACATTAACCTTTCTAAAGTTGTAAAGCTTCTGAAACACAGAATAAGAAAGAAAAATCTATCTGTCTGAGGGAAAAAAAAAAAAAAAGACTATTTTATCTTAATTCAACTTTAAATGGGGTACCTTATAAAGAATTTTAATGGACTGGGGAAAAAAAAGATTTTCTGGTAAAATTAGAAAATTAACAAAAGTTCCTCCATAAAATGTTTTTTCCTCCAAATTCACCATTTTCTTGTTTTAAAAAAAAAAAAAAAGTTTTTATAAATTTCTTGTTAGATCAGATTTATAATAATAATAATTTAAAATTGAAGACTAAAACAGAACTATAAATTCATATAAATGACTGGGAGAAAAAAAGAAATATTACTACTCCCCTTTACATTAAAAAAATAAATGCACTTAAATTAATTGTGCAATGTCCCATAAAAAAAGCTTAAGAAGAGAAAGAATTGACCCTGAATTTTAGTCTATGACCTTAACTGTAAAAATGCAGAGTCTTGAAACTGTATAATTATTAATTCAAATGACAAGTTAATTACAACTTTGCTCTCGTCACTACAGTCAACTTTTTGTTTCTCCATTGAGAGGAAAAAAGCTAGTAGAGTCTCTTGGAGAACGTCATTCACTTTTGGGGACTGTTATTTCCTCTGTGCCTTTTAAATCTAATTGTCAAACAGCTCAGAGTCTCTTTTGTTGAGAACTTCAGAAGCAATTTAAATAACACTATCAAGGGCAGCAGCAGCAGTTTAGTTGTTGGAGTCTACACTGTGCTGCACACCCGTGACTGGAGCTTAGACTAAGGAAACAAAATGTATTTTCTTTAGAATAAACTTGACTTTGATTTTACAAGTAATTTCTTTCTTCTTCTTTAAGATACAGAAAACATAATTAAACAATGAGAGTTAATTGCTACACATGGTTTTGTTTTTATTTGAGTTTGTTTAGCAGAGCACCGTGGAGTACTTCCTGTGGAATGACCTCAATATTGGGAAAAAAGACCTAGCCAGTATTACAATTTGTCTAGAGAACATATTGCAGAGCACTGACAAGAACAAGTACACATTCCTGTAACTCCCATGATGTCTGACTCCAGTTGTTCTTTCTCTAGTGTATATGATGTTCTGTACATACTACAGACCAGATAAGCACACTCAGCACCAAGGGGAGCATTTGTTGAAATTGCTGTACTGTGCAGAGATGTCTCAGTGCAATGCTTTTCAAAAGACTATTAAATGGCTAGGTTTCTGAAAGTCAGGATACAACCAGCACTCACTGCCTTATGACTTCTGATTTCTTCACCTGCACATTTATTCTTCTTTCAGCAGGACTGACATCTTGGAGGAAAGGTGCCACAGACATATTGTGTGCCTGGCTAACGCTGCAGTCTATCATGCAGTTTTCAAATACACTAGTTCTTTCTTAAGGTGAGGAGAAAAGCTGTGTCTTCTGGAGTACTTCTGAACCAGAGAAATCCTAAAAGGAAATCCTGTGAAAGAAATAGGCAGTTTATAAATTAGTTTAGGAAGAACTTGCAAGGAAAACACACTTAGAACTGGAAGAGGTTGCACTGAAGCAAATGGAGTCAGAAAGTCTACTAGTTATAAGATATAGAGAAATACAGACAATAATTTTTCGGGGGATTTTCTGAAGTTCAGAGAAGACTTGAGCTATTTTAAGTTATCTTCTATAGAAAATGAAAGTAATCTACATTAACTGCCTGAAACACTAGGCATGAAATCTTATCTGTTTGGCATCAGTCATGCCTTGAGGTCTTGGTCTTCGTCTCATACTCCAATATAGAATTTTTACAGTCATTACTAGTGCTTTTTCTATTATGGTCAATGTTTTGATTACATTGTTTATAACTTCAGTGGCAGTTCCAGCTATTTCACAAAGTAAAAATGTTGCAGAAGGGGTTGCTGGGAGGAAACTTGCCTCGATGAGGAAACATTTATATTAGCGTCTGTGGCTGTGGCTTTATGTATAAATTATTATAATCACAATCTAAGAAGTTTTGCACTTTGGATAGTTTTCAAAAGCCAATTTTATCTATTTCCTTAGCTGAGAGGATTCTAGAAAGATTCACCTTTATATCTGTAAAGAAAAAGTGAAGTGTATGAAGTGCTCAATTTCACATTCATTATTCAGGCAATGTTTACTCGGTTGTCAGAATGATTGCTAAATAACAAACAAAATAATGCAGGGTTAAAAGAGCAACAACAATGACTGAACAACAAGGTTGATGTTATTATTATTATTATTATATTTATTATTTTTCCCAAATATGTTCATATTTAAGGTTAGTATACTAAAATATTTCAGGAGAAAATAAAAAAATTCTTTTCTTATTTTGTATAGATTACCTTTATTCTAGATTAAGAATGTGCTCTGAAAAATATTTTTCATTTGTTTCTGAGGTTCTTGTAAAAGCACATGAGAATATACCATAAATAAAGGTGGATTTGCCAGCATTTGAAAATCATTACTTTTTAATGTAATGATTTAAAACAGTTTAAAATCTGTTTTAAACAGTATTGAAATGCCTACCTATTTAAACCTCTGAGTAAGATGTAAGAGGAAATCATAACAAGTAAAGCACCTTATTTTCCATAGGTTTTGGATTCATCAAAGTACCATTGATACAATGTTTACAGCCATAAGCATATTGGGACCAACAAAACATTTAAACAAACTAGCCCACTATGTATATGAGATTTAACATAGTAATTAGTGTAGTCATTCCTATATCAATACAATACTGCATTGCTTTATTAATACAAATTTCCTATTCCAGACATATGAAATCTACCTTTATAAACTGACCAGCTTATGTGCTATAAAACTATAATTACCTAAACCTAAACAATTTAAATATACTTTCATTCAAATTTAATTCCTATACCAAAATCTCATCTGGCAACTAGGGGCATAGGGGATAGACTATGGCTTTGATATTTGTTTAGAGCTACTTTTTATTTCTTTATTTTAAGATAAAGAGTAGGTTTGTAATATTTCTAATTTATTTCACTACATCATTGACCAAAAGTTAATATAATTCTGGTTTTGCATTGCTTATTTAAAAAATATTTTTGAAAATTACACAGCATGTGTGTAACATCTTATTACATCAGACACTATATACTTAGCTCAACCTACTACTTTAGGAAATAACTGAAATAGAATGTCACATCTGCTAAGATAATCAGTCATAATTAAAAATGTTGCTTTAATTCTTCAAAGGCAAGGTTATATGACCTATTTTCATTTCTCCAGATGTCTTTAAAGTGGTTATTTTGAGTTTTTTGTTACTTTACTTGTTTATGGTTTTAGCATCTTATACCATCTATCAGGAAATTATATAGGTTATCAGCCTGAAATTGTATTCTAAAATAAACCTTTAAAGATTCACATTCATTAACATTTCCCCTCCATTTTAATTTGCAATGTAAATGTTCTGATAAAAAATAGCCAATACCTCTGAAGAGAAATACCAATTAACTACTGACTCACAGCCTCATAAAAATAAAATTTTTAAAAGGTGGAATCTGACCCTTTAAAAATATTTTAGAGTTATGAAACCTTTAAATGGCCAATTTAACTGAAATCTGACTGTTTTTGATTGGTTTAACTGTAGACTCTACCTACATAAATATGACATGGTTTAGTGTTGGACTTGACAGTGTCAGGTTAACAGTTGAGGATCTTAATGATTTTAAGGTCTTGATGATCTTAAAGGTCTTGATGATCTTAAAATTGTTGAGGTCTAAACAATTCTATAATTTTATGTTTATTGGCAGTGATTTTGGACCTAGTTAATGTAATTGTACAACGTAATAAACCTTCTAAATCAACAACTGATCTGAAATCAGTGTATCTGAAATCTTTGTTTCCTGAAGATATCCCCTTACACTTGCAGAATTCAGGCAACAGTTACTTTTCTGTAGAAATTATAGAGCTCATGTGCAGCCTTCTCCTTTACTTTGCTTTCCTATGGGAGTAGTCCTGTTAATAAAATAACTGTAGTACATAGTTTATATAATCACTACAGGACCTATTTATTTTTTGAATGATGCAGAAAAATTAATAGGACTTTATTAAATTAGAGAGCTCTTCATGACAAGATAACATTACAGAGCACACTTAACCCAAGCAGGTTAATTACATACTCCATTCAAGCAGTTTCTTCACACAATTTTTTTGGAAAAAAAGATGTCATAAAAGATGTCATTTTTTCATGAAAAAGATGCAAGGTACTTAATTTGATCTTTGCATAGACATCCTTATATACATAAGGAAATTTAGCACGATATTTTCTGGTTGGCACACCTGTTCATTTTGAAATTATTCTGTGAACTGCAACAACATGAACTGATATAATACCATGATGATAATCTAATTTTGTGAAGTAAAACAACTCTGCCTAAGTTGTATGCAACCTGTTCTTTTCAGTTTTCATGTTATATTGGGAGATAGAAGGGATTTCTGAATGAAGATTTATGATGCTTTTGCTTATGTGTTGTCTTTATCCATTTTCACACCATCATGAAGTAAGTCAATGACAGTGACACCACCTTTGGAATTTTGAGATGAAAAAATTTACAGTTTGTCAACTTAAACATGTATGCCAATCACCATTATTGCATGGACCTTATTTTGAAAGCATAAAGACATGGGTGTTGGTGTTCCCAGGTTCCTTTTTTTTTTTTTTTTCCTCTGAAGAAGGAGAAATTAATAGAAACATAAAGCACTTCTGAAAATGCATAAGATATAACCCTCAGAACTCAACCCCCAGATCTGCCTCTTACACACACATAGCTGCTGTCTCTGCATTTTTACAAGAATGGTGGAAAATAAGCCTAGCCAATGTAGAGAGAATACTTATGAGCAAAGAAGAAAAAAAAAAGAAAAAAAGAAAAAAAAAAAACAAACAAACAAACAAAAACCACCACCAAAACCACAAATGCTTACAATGTTTATTTGCATGTACTGGGAAAATTACATGCTTTTAGTGAGCTACTTGAAATAATGACTGCTCACAGTTTAGAATGCTTTTTACAAGGTGAAACATCTACTTTAACAGACATCAGCGTTACCAAAAAGGTTTATAAAAAAATGGATCAAATGTGCTGTGAGTTAAGTTAGGGAAAGGAGGTACTGGTATATGTGCATATGATAATTTCAAAGTTAATATCACTGCACTGGTGTAGAGGTGACTACGCAGTGAAACGAGAAAACACAAAACAGAAGCCTGACAATGAATGAAGCTTGGGGTGGGTCAAACGTGTACAGAGACAATAGGAGAGCCCAGGTCTTGGTGGGTACAAAGACAGCTCTAGAAATCTGGGGAGACTTTATAGCAGCCTTCCAATACCTAAAGGGGGTCTACAGGAGAGATGGGAAAGTACTCTATATCAGGGAGTGTAGTGATAGGATGAGTAATGATTTTACACTGAAAGAGGGGACATTTCAATTTCAAGAAGAAATTATTTACTGTGAGGGTGGTGAAACACTGGAACAGGTTGCCCAAAGAAGTTGGAGAGGCCATGTTCCTGGAAGTGCTCAAGATCAGGTTGGATGGGGCTTTGAGTAACCTTGTCTAGAGGGAGATGTCCATGCCCTTGGCAGGGGGTTGGGTGACCTTTAAGGTCCTTTCCAACTCTAACCATTCTATAATTCTATGATTTCTATTTCTTCTGTGAAGTTTAAGGGGGAAGTATTATTCTATGCTAAATGTTTTTTTTCTTTCTTTTCTCTGGTATTTTCTTTAGTGGCATTAAATTATACATAAAACGTCATCTTAAGCTACACTTGATTGAAAACTAAACTTGGATTCCCATATCCCAAGAAAGGAGATGGAGTAGAGCACTGTCTCTAACAGGTCCAGTACTGGATTTAGCAATTAAACTTTTTCTAATTTGAGTTAACCTAAAACAAATTTAACAGTACCTTGGTGTTTGAACAGGAATTCCTAAGTGTTAGTCCATAGCAAACTGTACCAAATATAACAGTTTCATATCTTAATATTACAGCTAGATAAATTTATCTTTTTTGATTGTAGTGATTTTCATATATTCTACCAGAATATTTCTTTGTGGGTGAAAGTCTCCTGGCATCTGTACTGTCAGAGTTTTGTGTGTACTTCTGATATACAGTCGTCCCTTTACTGCTGTTGTAGATGCCTGTCTGTTTGACAATTAAATCTTGCTGTTTAATTTTGAGAAGCCTCAGAAAGCCACTTAGAGACATTGTTAAGAACCAGCTATCATAAGGTTTTGGTTCACTTGATCTTTCTACCTCTGAGGTCAGCATCTCAGTCTCATCTACAATTCACATTATTTCTCATCTTTCAGTGCTAGTATTTGCCTTTTTCCTTGAATACTTCATTTTCAGGACCTCTTAACCTTGTAAGACAAATTCCATAATTACTTTTTGTAGTGAAAGTGAGCAGGCTAGATTCTTGCTTACATCTATGTCAGCTTCATATCAGTCTAACAAGACCTGAAGATCATCATAATGGTGACTATCTGACAAGTAAATAGACCTTCTCTGTAATGCAGTGACTATAATGATTTGGAAGGGTGAAGGCAGAACCATCCAGAAGTACGTTCTCCAGACACATTAATGGTAGGTGGTCTGTCTCACTTTTTCCTAAAGGAGCAGAGTTCTTTCAATTGTGCATTACTGCTGTTGTCTGAGGTAGAGCAACCTACCTGCTTGTGATTCAGCAGTGCAAGTTGTAGGTACCACATAGGGCCACCCATAGCCATCCCACAGCAATTTGTGCAAGAGAAGAATCTCTCTGGATTCCAGATCCATACTCATTGAGTAAGTCTGACTTGAAATCAAGAGCTCAGCATAGATTTTCACATGGGACCTACTACTCCCTCCCCTCAGATCCTCCCCTCAGACACATTCTCTCTCTCATATCAATGTGGTAGGAATTAGATTAAAGAAACAATCTGATAATGTAAAAATTTTCATTTTAAATGTTTTCACTTTATTTTAGATACATACAAAGATTTTGTTATATGTTATCCTACTGTACACCATGTTGCCACAATGATTTCTATTAGAACACATTTTTCTCTCCTTTCCCACTTGAATAAAGTAAAAGTTGATGAACACTTGTTTTAACAGGGGTTGATAAGGTTGGATTCTGGACAGACACTGAGTGCTTTTGCAATAATACCTCAGTGTAATGTACAGTTTCTGCATGCTACACAGAACATTTTAAAGTGTACAGGTACACAAACAAAACCAATATCTTTCTGATATTTAATGGGATGTATACACAAAGAATGGTTATTCTCTAATCTTCCATGTTCTGGTAAGAATCTGGATGTTTCAGCATCAGATGCTGTACAGACATATAATTTGACATGAATTCCAGGAAAGGAGAAAGGTTTTCTTCATGACACTGATTTGTTTTATGCAAGGGATTAAATGGGATTGGTATAGAAGAAGCAAAAAGGAACCAAATCAGTGAAATAAAGTGCTCAAAGAAACAAGGTTGGGGAAGAGAACTGCATGCCTCCCATGAACTTGGCATGATGTCAAAACTCCTAAACTTTAAAAATGCTGGAGGAGATCAGACCACCCACAAAGTATCAGTGAAAGCTGCCAGGCACAAAAAAAGGCATAGGGAGATAGAAGAAACATGGTGACACCATGCTGACTGTCTGTTTCCTCCAGAAACAATGAAGTAGAGGAAGTAGGGAGGCCAAGGCAAATTCACAAAACCACACAAGGAAATAAAGAAATGCAGAAATGTAGATAAGGAGTTATATACATATATATTGGGGTTATTATTCTTTGTTCCTTCTGCTATTTACCCTGGATAAAATAACATATATACAATGATTTGCTTTGTTTCTATGTCAGTACAAATTTACACTATTAAAGGCTCCTGCAGAGAATTGCTCACACATGGCAGATGCAGTGTAGCAAGTTACATTAGGTTTACAAGAAACAGAAACTTGGCCTTGAAGTACTATACGACTGAATGGATTGCATTACCGCTGTCTGAATCAGGTACAAGAACTCTGGAATTTCAACAATAGATTCCAAATGGAAATAAATATTACATTGGGTGTCAGGTGAATACACATCAACTGGACCTTAACTATCAGCTCATTCCCCACTCATCATTAATAGTTCTGTGTAGTATAAGCTTTAGACGAGTTTTCAATGAGAAATTGCAATCTATGATACCTCAGAGCTCCACCAGTCACAGCAATAAACTTTGGAGTTCTCTACCACCTGGTCCGAGTATTTGAACATTTAATGAACAAACACTTTAGAAATATCTTGGCCATAATGGACTAAGTGGAAAATTCCTAGGTGTCTATGGGTTTCTTCTGACAGAGTGAAGCAAATAGTAATTATGAAAGACTGCACGTCTACCCATATTTTCAACAATGCTGGGGGGTTTCACTTGTGAGGCATTCTGCACAAATCCAAACCCTGAGAACTGCTTGGGTTGGAAGGTCCCTCATGAGGCCTCTAATTCCAATCTCCTGCCCAAATCAATGCCAGCTTGTCGCGGTTTCAGCCGAACCCACCAAAACCTGAGCGACAGATGCCCCCCACCCCCCTCCCTTTTCCGCCCCCNGAAGAAGGAGAAAGAAGAAGAAGGGGGAAGAAGAGGCAGAAAGAAGAAGAGCCGGAAAGAAGAGACTTAACCTGTTGATCCTTCAGCTTTTATAGAGGGCATGATGCTGATGGGATGGAATACCCCTGTTGGTCAGTCCTGGGTCACCTGTCCTGTCCGCTCCTCCTTGAAGGCTGGACCCTCCGATGGGCGAACGACGAAAATTATCTGACCTTGGTTCTTCCAGCAATAAGTCTAAACAAGGGCCTCTCTGCACCATCCCCCGGTACAATCAGGTCCTATCACTGCGAGATGGAACAGCTCCGCACAATGTGCTGTTAATTTCAGAGCCCAGCCAGCTAGGAGAGGCCTAGCTAAGAAAGCAAAACTGTATAACAGAAAATTGGTTCATTTTACCCCAAACTAGGACACAGCTCTAACATCAAACCAGGCTGCTCAACACTTGAAAATATGGGTTTGCATGACATCTCTGGGCAGCCAGCTCAAGCACTTCACTTCCCTCAAGGTGGAAAAACTTTCCTTTATATCCAGATATATTCCCTTATATCCCCTATATTGTCAGAATGTCCCCTGTTTCAATTTATGCCAGTTTTCTTTTGTTGTCCCACCAGGTATCACTGTAAAGAGTCCCTCTGGATTTCCTTATTACCCTCTGTGTAGGTACAGGCAGGCAAGCAGTTGTTGGACTTCCCAAAGTTCTCTATTCTCAAGGCTTAACAATGCCCATGCCCTCAATCTCTCCTCACAGCTCAAGTTCTCCAGCCACAAGCAACTTTTTGGTCCTCCACTGAACTTGTCCTAGTCTTCTTTGTACTGGGGAACCAGATGTGGAGCATGCAGTGTGTTGATTAGACAGGGATGATAATCCCTCTTCTCAGTCTACTGGCTGTTCATACAGCCCAGGACAGAGCTGTCTGTCTTGGCTTTCTCATACTCAGCTTGCTGATGATCCAGACCCCCAGGGCCCTTACAGGAAAGCCAGCTGCTTTCCAGCTGGTTAGTCCCCAGCCTGTGTAACTAACCAAAATATTATTCTATACCAAGTACTGAATTTTTCTTTCATCCTTGTTAAATCTTATGATGTTCACTCCTGCAGCCTGCCTAGGTCCAAGGGACATCGCATTTTGGAAACATATATCCTTACAAATCACATCTGCATAGTGAAATTGCAATGCATACTTGAAGTCATTTTGCAGAAAACAGAATTGCCAAGAATCTGAAGTTTATTGAAACTCTTTCAGAGGTTGGTGTTTTTCCTGAAATTCAAACTCAAAAATTATTATGAGGTTTATGAACAGACAAAATACTCTTTTTTTTTTTTTT
>VZRU01000036.1:28289-77565 GCA_013398155.1 Pedionomus torquatus | reverse complement strand
TTTTTTTTTTTTTTTTTTTAACCAGTTCTAAGTAATTTATTTTACAGTTAGAGACTGTGGAGCTAGAGCTACTTTTCTAAAAGTCCTAATGATAGTTTTATTAGAGATTATAATTTGGAGGAGAAATTGAACCAGTCTGCAATTTCTGAGTCTTTAGAAATAGTAACAGTGCAGGCTTTGGTTTAAATGAAAGCACATTGGTGTCAGCAGGCTTTGATTCAGATTCACAGAGTGCACAGCTGGCAAAACTAACATTTTAAAGTCTCTCATCACCCTTGGGGAAGACAAAACTGTACAGAAAGCCAGAGGTGCCAAACATCATTGAATGCTAAATCCAATTGCATCATCATTACTGTCTCTTTTAGACTTTATTAGTGATGTTTTAATAGATTTGCTTATGCTTTTGCTGTTAAGCATTTTTGCATAGCTGAAGTGTGAACATATGGCCAAAAGAGGTTTACTTAGCAACAACAGTTTACTGTCTCAGAATTTGATTGAATACTTGTCACCTTCAGTTGTTCTGTTTTCCCTTTAACAATAAAATATCCAAATCAAAGTTAGTTTGGTCATGAAATGGGTGTGATTACCTTCTTTTATGTCCATTGTTCAAGTCTGATTCCTGAAAAAAAAAAAAAAAAAGGCAATTGTGTGATACATACAGTTTGTATATATATTTCCTGTTTCCTATACTGAAATAAAGTTTGCCTCATTATCAGACCAAACCACTACAAAACCAGAAACACTTTAAGCCTGTATTCCTAATAACAGCATAAAATCTGAAGGACCTGAGTCAGTAAGATGAATCATCCAGAGCATTTAAAAGCATATTTTTGATTGTGCTGAGTATGTCTCTGTCACTGCCTCGCTCAGTCTCTCTGTCCCTTTCATGCACACACACACAGAGTCACTGAGTTGTCTTTAGAAAAGATGTCCCTTACACGACAAATATAAACCACACTGCGAATCAATTCAGCAAACATTTGCTTAAGATTTCCAGCTCAGCTAGCTCCACTGATTTTACTCGGACAGCTTATAGCAATAAAATACACATGGGAGTATTTTCAAGGCTGTGTGTTACTAAAGCACTTGGACCCTTTGGGAAAGAAAAGGAAACAGAAGCAAGTGAGAATGTGTTCTGGTATCCTTTGCTGCCACTTGAAGGGACTGAAATCTTTACATGTTTTTTTTTTAAAAAAAATATTCCTGGGGAAATATATGTGTTAGGATGAAAGAAAGATTAAGTTGGCATGTCTGATCATCATACTCAAAAAGAGGCCAGAAACAAAAAAAGAAAACAAAAAAGGCCCTGCTCTGCTCTTTCTATGGATCAGTACTGACTTAATAAAATGATTCCCACCCTATAGTAACATAAAATAAGAGTCATTGAGGCTCAGGTCATAGAAACATAGAATCATAGGATGGTTCTAGTTGGAAGGGACCTTAAAGGTCATCAAGTTCCAACACCCTGCCATGGGCAGGGACATCTCCCTCTAGATCACGCTACTCAAAGCCCCATCCAGCCTGATCTTGAACATTTCCAGGGATGGGACCTCCACAATTTCTCTGAGCAACTTGTTCCAGTGTTTCACTACCCTCAGAATAAAGAACTTAGTCGTAATATCTAATCTAAATCTACACTCTTCTAGTTGGAAGCCATTACCCCTCATCCTACCACTTCATGTTCTTGTAAAACATCCCTCCACATCTCTCCTGTAGCCCCCCTTTAGATACTGAAAAGCTCCAATAAGGCCTCTCCAGAGCCTTCTCTTCTCCAGGCTGAACAATCCCCAGCTCTCTCAGCCTGTCTTCATCGGAGAGGTGCTCCAGCCCTCTGATCATCTTCATTGTCATCCTCTGGACTTGCTCCGACAATTTGCTCCATGTCCTTCTTGTGTTGGGAGCTCCAGAACTGGACACTGTACTCCAGGTGGGGTCTCACCAGGGTGGAGCAGAGGGGCAGAATTGTCTCCTTCTACCTGTTGGCCATACTTCTTTTGGTGCAACCCAGGACATAGTTGATTTTCTGGGCCACCAGCACAAATTGCTTGCTCATGTTGAGCTTCTCATACACCAGCATCCCCAAGTTTTTCTTCTCAGGGCTGCTTTCAATCCATTCTCTGCTCAACTTGTATTTGGGCCTGTGATTGCTGCTACTCAGGTGCAGGATCATGCACTTGGCCTGCTTGAACTTCATGAGATTTACACAAGCCCATCCCTCATGTCTGTCCATGACATGAGATGTCCATCCCCTAGTTGCCATCCTGTTCCTCCATAGTGTTGAATGCACAACACAGCTTAGTGTCGTCAGGTGACTGTTTCAGGGTGCACTCAATCCCACTGTCCGTGTCATGAATAAAGATGTTAAAGAGCACCTATCCCAGTGCTGACACCTGGAAATGCTACTCATCACCGACCTCCACCTGAACCTCAAGATGCTTACAGCTACTCTTTGTGTGAGACTATCCAGGCAATTCCTTATCCAGGAAGTGGTCCATCTCTCAAATACACATCTCTCCAACTTAGAAACAAAGATGCTGTGTGTGACAATGTCTAATGCTTTGCACTAGTCAAGGTAAGTAATTTCAGCTGCTCTTGCCTTATGTTGTTACCCCATAGTTCAAGGCCACTGAAATTGTCACACATGATTTGCTCTCAGTGAAGCCATGTTGGCTGTCACAAATAAACTCCTTATTTTCCATTAGCCTTAGCATAGTTTCAAGGAGGATCTGTTCCATGATCTTGCTGGGCACAAAGGTGAGATTGACTGGCCTGTTGTTCCCCAGGTGTTCCATTCTTTCCATTTAAAAATGGGAATTATGTTTCCCCTCTTCTAGTCATCAGGAACTTCAGCAGACTGACATGACTTCTCTAATAGGATGGATAGTAGCTTAGCAACTTAAACTGCCATCTTCTTGAGGGAGATCTCTACCTCTAACTTAATTACAATTTTATTCTTTGTATAGGTGGGGTAATTCTCCAGATCTAGCCTGTCTGTAATCTAATTGGACCTTGGAAGGGGGTTTTTTGCCCCTAAACTTCATGTTCATTCAGAACCATTTAAGAAGAATCGTTTTGGAATTTTTTAAAGAAATTTGTATCCTACCATGTTCCCATTCTTTTGTTGTCAAATGATCTATCATGATAAAGGAAAATTTTTTGACCAGCATATCAGTACAAGTACAAGTACTGATACTACAAGGTGAGTACAGTCTCACCTGTTGGAGAGCAGCACAGGAAAAAGACCTGGGAGTCCTGGTGTACAGCAGGATGACCATGAGCCAGCAATGTGCCTTTATGGCTAAGAAGGCCAATGGCATCCTGTGGTGCATCAAGAACAGTGTGACCAGGAGATTGAGGTAAGTTATCCTCCCCCTCTACTCTGCCCTGGTGATGCTACAACTGGAGTCCAGTTCTTGGATCCCCAGTTCAAGAAGGATAGGGAATTGCCGGAGAAAACAGAGCAGAGGGCTACAAAGATGATTAGGAGACAAGAACATCTCTCTTAAGAGGAAAGACTGTGGGACTTAAGTCTTTTTAGTTTGGAGAAGACTGAGGAGTTTCTGATCAACATCTATAAATACTTAAAGGCTGGGAGTCGAGAAGAAAGGGCCACTCTTTTTCCAGTGGTGCCCAGTGACAGGACAAGAGGTAACATGCATTTGAACATAAGAAGTTCCATCTAAACATGAGGAGAAACTTCTTCACTTTCAGAATGGCAGAGCACTGGAATGGGCTGCCGAGAGAGGTGGTGGAGTCTCTTTGCCTCTGGAGACATTCAAAATTCTCCTGGACATGTTCCTGTGTGGAAGGTGGTCTAGGTGGACCTGCTTTGGCAGGGTTTTGGTCTAGATGATTTCCAGAGGTCCCTTCCAAACCCATATAGTTCCATGATTTTGTGACCTTATCATCTTCGTTGCCATTTTCAGGAGCTTTCTTAATGTCCAGAGACTTACTGGAGATTTTATGCAATTCCCTGAATCTTGTCTCCAGATAAAATAACGAAGTAGAAAACAAATGATAGTTTGTATCTCTGTGGAGTCATTTCAACTATTTAAACAAACTATTTAAACATAAATCTACAAATGCATCTTGAACACAATTAAATAAAACTATTAGGTAACAGTAATGTGAATAAGACTTAAAACAATAAATTATATTACTTTGCTGCTTCTCAGTCATGTCATTTAACTGAATGTTTTCAAATTATTTCAGTAGGGTATTTTACAGCACATTTATCCACAGCTCCCCAAACAGCTCTGATAGTTTGGTTATTAATGATAACTTAATAGGCTTTTAATTACATTGCAATAAAGCACATGCACCTTGCCATGTTTCAAAGATTTTTATTTTTTAGAAAACAGGAAAAGAAAATGTATTAATAGTTCCAAAACAATCTGTGTATGAATTAGGTTCTGATGCGGTATCACTGTACACAGAGATTTATTACCAAAGCTAGGGAAAGATTTTAAAAAAGACATGATAATTCACATGAATATAACTAATTTGTTTATGCATTCTTATATTCACTTGCAAAAAGTACACTGTAGAGAAAGTTTTCAGGAAAGAATATTTATGGTAGAACATATTTCAAATTAATGTTACAGAATGTGCACAGGAGTGAATGGCAGATTAATGTGTTCTGATTTTATACAGTTTTGTACAGTTAAATTATTGCAGGCCAGGAATTGAAATGTGCCCAATCAAAACTAGACAATTTATCCTGATTATCAAAAGCAGATATCTGTCAATGGACTGTGAACTACCTACAGTCTAAAAGCTTTCTTTAAATTAGTTAAGAAATAATTTAGTACAAAAAATTACACTGGATAAGACACTAAAATTTGCACAGATTAAAAGAGAGACTATTTATAATTTTTTTTAGAAAACACCAGAAAATGTTATCACAAAATTTTCCACTGCACTAAATCTCTGTCACTCTCACCAGTTATGAATACTTAGAGTAAACTATGTCTTTTCAATTTATTCATCCATTTTTCTTCCGCTGACTTCTCCCGTATATTTTAATCTTATTGGCGTGCTTAAAGAATATTTATAGTCTGGGCACATACTGGTATATGTCTTTCCAATTATGGACTCTAAGAAGCAACTGACTGAAAGCAAGCCATCTATTTTGATTAGTACAATAAACTTCACTCCAGGATGAGTGAAACCCACTTCAACACAGATCTTGTACTTTCCTGTACCCCTCACACTTTTGTAGAATGAGAAAAGTAGCAGCATTTCCCTGCAAGAAGCACTGTCAACCCAATTTTATCCTTAATCTCATGTGAGGAAGAAACTTTTGATTTCAATGTTCTGTTAAAATCCCATTGGGTTTGTAAATATACCAAAATGTCTGCTCTCTAGGTGAACAGGCACCTCCATGTTTCAAAATATATCAAACAAATAGTGATTTCATACAAATAACTACTTTTTCTCTAGGCCTACTGGCTTCAGAAATATCTTATTGCTATTGTCAATTTTGATAAGCATGAATTTAGTAGCTACAGGAAGGGTAAAATTACATTAAGAAATGATAAGGAGATTTTAAATCCTAATATTTAACCTAACGTTTTTTCTTCCTTAGATAAACTTTCATATTTTTTCATAAAATCTAGTAGGTAATATTTTGTTATAAATATATAGTAAATGTAAAAATCAAAATGGGAGGAAAATTTTGTTTACTTTAAAACTAAAAGCTAAATATTATCCTCCATATACAATAATGCATATATATATACATACACGTGTATAAATGAACATTTTTATATTGCACCTATGTGTTCACACATATATAAACATTTTCTGTATGTCAGTCTTATAACTCTGACAGACTATGCTCCCTCTACTAACTGGTTTTATAACACTGGGAAAAGAAACACCTGCATTTGTAGAAAGTGCTCTTAATAAGCTATGCAAATTATAATAGAGATGTTTCTGCTAGAATTTATAAAATTCTGCAATAGAAAAACGTCTAGACACCATGGGAAAACTTGAGTTTCCATTTATCTTATTTTTTCTAATTGAAATAGTTTTGAAACAATGACTTTCTGGATAGTAGCTGGCAGTCAAGATAGCCTTCTCTCCCAGGAAATAGCAGTACTACTAATTAACATGTTTTCAAAAACCAGACTGTTGACAGTGAGCTGCAAGAGCAGAAAAAGGTTGCTAGGTACCTGCAGGAACAAGTCCTGAATTTTTTATTCTTTGGGAGAGAATATATTGCACATGTTTCGACACTGGCAACTTTCCCTGCTAAGAAATTTATTCTTCAGTGACTGGAAATCTTTTTAATGAACTAATGGGTCTTGTAAAACACCTTACACTTTAGCAAGATCATTTCTTAATCAAACATTGTGGCTTTAATTGGTTAATATTTGAGTTACACTTTGTACATTGAAAACTGATCATTAGGGTCACCACTGAAATGATAGTAATCTCAGCTAAATAGACAGGGTTGAAATATTTATTTTATTTTTTCTCATTGTTTTCTCAATTGCGACAGCTTCTGTTTGTGTATTTTCAAGCCTCACCACTGCCCAAGGCACTGTCCATTAAAGGTTCCATATACAAATACATATTTCTTTATTACAGCATCAGCATTTAGTGTACATGTACATGTGGTATCAAATGGCAGGATTCTTGTTATACTTTATCATCATGGAAACACCTACAGAGCATATCATGTTTGTGAAATAGGCTGAGATATTTTCAAGTTTCAAAAAATCATGGATATTAATAGTAGGTTCATTCTATTTGTTAAAGCTATGACTTGGAATAGCAACCTGTTCATGCATAATATATACCTTTTATGCATATTCATTTGCTTTCTTCAGGAATCTACATGCAAGGTAGTATGTCAGAAACTACCTCCATTTTGTAAAGGACTCCAGTTCAATAGCATTTATATAGCTGTTATAAAATTATACACCGAGAAAAGCAGGATCTCAGTAGGTGAGACAACATTTAGCAGTCCATTGAGCAAAAAGTTATGTGGTTATGTTCAGCCAGTGAAAATACAGATTTTCAGCAAAATCTGCTTAGCATCAGAATGAGAGAATAGTTTAGTTAAAACAAAAGTCTGAGGTTTGTGGGGTTTTCTGTTTTGTTTTGCTTTGTTTTGTTGTTGGTTGATTGGTTTTGGTTTTGGGTTTTTTTTTGTTTTTTTTTTTTCTCTTGAGGCTGAGAAGGTGGAAGGTTTAGCAAAGAGAAAATAAGAACAGGGCACAATTACAATGATATGGCCCTCCATTATGCTCTTTCCAACTCTTGGATAATCAGCTGTAGTTCAACACAAACGCTGCTGAGTAATCCACCCCAATAAGCATCAGTCTTTGGCCGTCACCAAAAGCCTTTACTTAGTTTGTTTTTACGACATGAGAATCACAATTTAATTGACCACCATTGTATGGCTGTATCTTATCATACTGAGGGAGCAGAAAGTCTAAGAAGTTAATTGACATTAGCATTGCACATAGAGAACAGAATCAAGGTCTCCTAATCATTAGGTATGTTTCTGGAGCAGGGCAAGCTGATCATCAGGCACCTCTTACTTCTAAAATGGTGTATATATGAAGCAAAGCACAGGTTTAAATATACTCTAATTTCTCACATTACAAGAGACATACTGAAATTTTACTGAAGTGTCAGGGTGTCATTGTGTTACAGCCCATGAGATATGGAGCAAGGAGTCATGCAGACTTGATACTAATTTCTAAAATTCAATAATTACGCTTACTTTCTTCATGATGAATGTTCTACTCTTCTGAGATACTTAGCACCCTCCATCTCCACTGAAGTAAACAAAATGCAGATGTGGTCCTCAATGTTAATTCATTCCCTTGTGTTTGCTGTAGGCACTATGCATGCTTTTTATCAGTTCTAACTAGACTAGAATAATAATTATCATCATCCTATTATCCCTGTCCTATAAATTAAGAAAAACTTGCTTTGCAGTGAAGAAGTTCTGCAGATTTCAGCATATAAAGAGGGAAATCAATTGGAAGAGACCAAAGATGTAGAACTCTTGTCAAACATGTCTGAACTGATAGAAGTTGTGAACTACAGCTGCTAATCCAATGAACCAGATGGTATCAATTGTCAAACCAGGTGCAGGAAATAGGGTTGTTAGCCCTCCTGCAAATCAATTAGATCAGCATGAAAAATCTGTAAATGAATTTCCCACCAAACAAACAAATTGTACCAAAAACTGTCTCGGGTGCTCAGCTGAGACAAGAATGATTAGTCCTTTTGCAAGTGGCAGTTGCCATTAAATCTCTTTATTTCTTTTATGAATGAACCTACCCAAATTTAATTTACAACTGTTAATAAATCATTGGGAGCTGCCTGATCCAACACCTTTCTTTTTACTGATCCATGCTAATTGAAAGCGTCGGAAAGCGTGAAGTATGTCATTGAGCTAACACCAGTTACTACTGCATGTGTTTCAGTAGACCTTATTTATCCCAATAGACAAGTAAATTTTTATTTCACTTAGGAGAAAGCTGTTCCCAAATAATGCTTCTATAAAATATTGAGTAAAATTAGTTAATCAGCTTTCGGCCTTAATACTTTCTAATGAAATCTCATTTGCTGTTTTCCTGAAACAGTACACAATGTGCAGCAGGTTTTATAAGAAACCATGGAGATTTGTGGGCTGCTAGAACTGGTACAAAGTTATTTAGCAGTGATATCTGGGATGACCCCAGGGTTGTGAGTAAAAGGGAACTGGCAAATTGGATTACAGCAATTCTCCATGTTATGTTATATCCAAATTCTGACAGAAGGAAGTAGACTTTTAAAGGAAATACCTGAGAATACCCATAAATAACTTTCCCCTTGAAAGACTGTCTTCTGAAATACATTCTGTAAGGAGTTTTCTAATAAAATATGTAACAGAAATCCTGAAATACTTTATATACATATTAACTATATATGCATAATTTATACGTGTATATATAGACATACATTTGCATTAGCTCTATTAAAGCTATTTTTTTAATTTATATTTTCATTACTGTTTTAGCTAGGAGAAGACACAGAAAGGGACTCTTATTGCACTCTGTGCTGGAATTAAAGTACATTTAAATGGTTCATAGTCTATTCTCTCTCTGTAAGCATTTCTAGAAGAGAGAAACCAAAAATGAGAAGGAGAAATGCACTGAGTAGGCTTTCTCAACATTTAAATCCTCTTAAACAAAATGAACCACCACTGGATTGGACTAAAACAGAGCACTCCTATTAAATTTGCTCTCTTTAGCTAAAATTTAATTGGAAGAGTTAAAAAGGTGTAGCAATCACGATAAATATATACAAATCTGGATGGTTCTATAGATTAAGTTATGAATAAAAAAAAAAGTCTGAAAAACTCAGAGTATGAAGACAGAATATATACCTCAAAATATGTTTTGCGTGACAGTAAATACGGGGAAAAATGCCAAGAAAGCTGAACAGTCTAAGATAATTATGACAACTTGTTTCACTCACAAAGGTTCCATAATGGGAGTCCTGTTACTTTGTGTTTTAAAAGTATCTACTTGTCATAAATCCCAGTACACAAAAGACTTTGACCAAATAAGACTGAGACACTTATTATTTTTAAAATTTCATGCTGCTTAAAGCATTGATGAAGGATATGACTCTCAAATGCTCAGCATGCATGCTATCCCAAGGAACAAGGAACTAAATGATGTGTCAGGGAAATGCTGGATCAAATACCAGAAACAAATCAAAGCCTCAGAAAAAAAGAGAAGAATCTGATCACTTAGATGCTTAGAGGCAAATATTCCACTGAATATGAGATGAGACAAATTTAACCTTTATATTTTCCATAAGTACACTTGTACAGGAAAACAGTAAATAGTATAAAAAAATAATAACATCATGCTGTAATTTTCATTAATTCTGTAATGTTAAATAATAACATCGTGCTGTAAGGTTTCTTTTACTGAACGCTTCAGTGTACATATAAAGACTGCAGTGAAAACTGAATGCAGCAAACATAATTATATTTTAATATGCAGATAATCATCAAATAAATATTATTATGAAATTCAATCAAAGAGTTAACCTTCTGGTTAGGAGAATTTTGGGGGTTTTAGGTATTATTTAAGGTCTGATCGTACTCACATTTATTTTTCTGTTGTAAAAGTACTAACCATGCATGTGATGCAAGTTGCAATATCACAGGAAAAAAATCAAGCTCATAAACGTACAAAAGTAAATTTCTGATATAACAATGCTTATTGTACCACAAAATGTTATAAATTTTACAGCAGTTTCAATCAAGTCTCTGGTTTACAGACAATAAATGCTGAATTTGTTGATGAGTTATTATTTAAAATATCAACATGTTGGAGGAAATTATGTAATAATTGTGTCCCGAGATGCGTATCACCTTTAATGCTTCTATACAGTGAACTGTCACTGAGTGGATCATTAGGTTCCTCTGGGTTAAAGGCAATATTATTCAAAATATTTATATGGAAAAGGGTATTTTTATACTACCCTTAGGAATGTCTTAATGCAAAAGTGCATGAGCAATGAGGTCAGGAATTCCAAGCCCATTCCCTCATTGTTGATGCTACACCATAAAACTTTTTCCAGATAAAAGTGAAAATATAACATATATTTGAATTTATCATGAAGTTCAATTATTGTTTCAGCAGTCCAATATTCCAACTTATCTAATACAGAAAAACTTCAGTGATAATATTCTTAAACCTGCTGCACAATGCCTTCTTATTGACTACCTTTTTCTAGGGTAGCTATGGTGGTTACATTCACACTGTGTCCTAATGTTGACAACTTCTTTCAGTAGACTTAGGGGTGGGGAGTGTAACACACAGCCACCAGCATCCCAAGCCTCTCACTGGGATAGTGTGAACTTCCTATTGGGGGTCCCTTCCTCTTCTGATTTAGGGCTTGTTTTCCCATTCCCACCTGCTCCCTTCTCTCTGCTCCCAGGGAAGGGATAAAAGCTGCCCCACAACCCTCATGCACCCCAGGAGATGTTTGCCCATCAGGGACTACCTGAGGCTGCCAGCCCCTTCCCCAGTAGCGCTCGGTACTCATAGAGCTGGAACTCAGACAGGCTGGGCAATGCCCATGTAGCACCTGGTAAACCCAGCTCAGCCTTACTCAGGCCAAGGGCAGACCAACCACCCCCAGGGACCTGCTACAAGTGGCCACAACACAGGGCTGCCTACCCCAGGCAATGGCAAACCCACATTTATTGTACTGCTCGGTCCTCTATATAGAACATCCATTTTGTGAATAAATAATAGTTTTCAATGTCACCATAAGGCTTTCAAAGCAAAACCATCTATCTACAGACTTTCAGACATCCAGATGTGAAAGACTTTATTTTGTGAATCTAAGAAGAAGAATCTTCCTTAGTCCCAGTTTAGGTTAATTAGGATTAATTCTAAAAAATATAAAGAACGTGTATTGTATTAACAAGAATTTGTATGAGTTTTAGGGTGGAAAGGGAAATAGATCCCTCATAAGTTCTCCCAAGGCAAAACTAACACTGACAAGTTCCTTCCCATGTCAAACTCATAACTTGAGCTGATTACTCAATGCAATAATTTAGTGATTAAATAATTGGAACCGACTGATTTATTGATTCAATTTAAATGTGCCCATTATTTGATCATTGTACTGTTCATCTTTAATTAGCTAATAAAACTGTAGCATATTAGCTTGGAAATATGTCTCATTAAGTGAGTATTTGCTTGCTTATGCTTTTCTTTTATAAAATCCATAATTGGCTCATAGAACTGATTTATTTTCTTAGGTTGCAATATGTGCTATGAACTTTCAGGCCACAAGTGACTGTAGATAAGCAGCTTCTAGGCAGTTGTTCCTCCCCTTATTTAAAGTCAAAAGCAGAAACTGATGTATTCACTTTTAAATATTTTTGCCCTAATGTTGAATCCAAAGAAGATTTGGATTTACCCAAAGACATTGAAAAAAACAGGGAGAGGAAGAAAGAGAGAGAGAGAGAAGAAATAAACGCCTCACACTAGCCAAATACTCTATAGATTTTAAGTTCAAGAGTCAAAGCTAGAGATGAAAGTGCGTTCCCAGCCACTGAAGAAGCAGATACCCATGTGGGGTAGTGCAGAGCATCATAATGAACGGAACAGATCTCAACCATTAAAACACAACCCGAAGTGCAAGAACAAAATGACCTTGAATTATAGATAATAGACTGATTGTTCAGAAGGTAATAAACTTGAGAACTTCTGCATCTGTTCTCTCTTTATCTATTCCTGAAGTAAAAAATTACCTGCTTATACTGGGTCTGACTGGGAACTTTCTTCATCACAGCCTGTATGGTGCTAAGCTTTGGATTTGTGGCTGAAACAGTCACAGTAACACACTTATGTCTTGACTATTTCTGAACACTACCTGCATAGCTTTCCTACATCCTGCCTGACACAACAAATCTTTAATAGCACAATTGCCCTATGGACATTTCTCTCAGTTAAGGGCAATGATTTTAATCCACCATCAATTTAAATCACTATGTTTCTAATCAAGTCAGAAATTCTGCACTGACTCAAACCAGCTGACATCTCAGTCCAGGAGTCAAATATTTAAAGAAATTCTTTCTATTTATTTTATAGCTTTCCATCATTTTATTGGAGAACCAAATTTCCAAGGAAACCACAATTTCAGAAATTAAATAATTGACACTAAATTCTCCTCTCATAGCAGAGAGTATACTTCTATTTTGAGAGTATTGTTCAGAGACACAAGACTACATGCTCTGTAGGAACACTGTAGGGGAAAAATAGTAAAAAACCATCAATACACATTTTTAATAAATTACTGGATATATTAATTGCTAATATATAATCTAGGTGTAGGAGTCAAAGTCTGAATTAACCAACTAAAAATATATTGCTAGAAGGATTTTCAACAGGAAAATCATGCATTAAAAAAAAAAAAATGAAAAAAAAAAAGTGTTCAAGTTCCTTAGTCTGCTCTTACCCAAACATTCACTTAATAAATACTAGTTGAAAGATAAAACAATTATTTCAATGTTTATAAGAATATTAACAAGAGAAAATAATTTCATATGCAGATAAAGTTATTTGAATAATTTAAAAGATATTCCCATGAAAGATTTAATTTAATTAAACAGTAACTAAAATCAACAAGTTTTCTCTATTAATGAAAATTTATTATAAATTATTAACAAATGAACCATGGTCTCCTTCCTTCTGCTTGTAACTGTACAAACCCTAAAGCAAAAGAAAGTATGACAAAAGAAAAATATAAGTCAAGGGAATGCAACTGAGCAGCAATGTGACCCCCTCTACAGCTGAAGGATTCTCAGTTGGCTGTTCTGTTGCACTACTGATTTTTTTTATTTATTTATTTTATAGCATCTTTCTGCTGAGTTCCTCATATGTGAGCTGATGGAGTATGAATGAAAATAGCACTGCTCCACTGACTTTTGGTGAGATTACCCTTTCTTTACGCAACAGACTCTCATTTGAAAATAATTAATTGTCCCATTCACATTGGCTGAAATCAGTGACCCTGGTAGTAGATGGAAGTCACAGTTGGTTAATCTAGTCTTTTCTGCTGGCTTGACACAGGAGGGAGTGTCATAGCACAAAATGCTCATCTGTTCCCAGTGCCTCTGGGCCTTAATTTCTTCCTCTCCTCTCTTTTTTCCCCAGGGTGGGGTGGCGGGAGGGGACACACATAGACATCTGTCAATCTGGTTTTTTTTGGCTGAAACCACGACACTCCATGTGTTTGAAACCTTTCTTTGAACCTTTATGAAGACACACACTCCCACTGCTTTTAGATAACATTCAGAAGCCCAGATGTAGGTGGCATTCAACACAAATCTGTTCACAATGATGTTATAAATATGAATTAGATTGAGTAATTACTTCCCTTAAAAAATATTTTTTGCATTCTTTCTCTACCATTAGACTACCATAAAAATTATTTAGAGACACAGAATAAAGTTACAGAATCACAGAATCACCTAGGTTGGAAGGGACCTTTTAAGATCATCTAGTCCAACCAATGGGGGGGGGGGGAAAAATAATAAAAAAAATGCGTACAATATTTTTATAGATACAAAGTAATTGTGAATTTTACGTCTCTGGTCCTGTTTCCGAGTTATGAATTAGGTCTTTGCCAGATGATATCCTTGTACAAGAGGCTCTTACAATCAGCTTCATAAAAAAATATTTCCCATGGACCAAGCAGTGTTTTTTCCATGGAAAGTGTGTTACGGCTGTGGCCAGCTTGTTAGGCTGAAGGCCAGGCCCTTTGGGTTATGCTAACTAGACAGGACACGGAAGATTACTGGGCAAGACATGAGAAATTGCTGTGCCTGGCAGGTAACAGTGTAAGTAGTCAACAGAAGTTTCAGACAGTGCTGAGAAGGATGGTGATTACACAAGGAGTTGTGTGTCAGTCTGTGCCAGAATTCACAGACACTTAGAGGGCAATCTTGGGGATGTTTAAGGGACTAAAATCTCACAAGACCAACAGAGTCTAAATACAATGTATACCATATAAGGCTGAGACTTGGATACAGGTGTAGCAAAACTAGGACCACTGGAGAAAACATAATTGGGTGTGTTTGCTGTCTGGGAGGAGACAGGGATGGAGAAAAGAAAGTACATGAGTACCAAAAAGAATAGTCAGAAAGCAGGAAACTAGATAATAAGTTAATCAAAGGGCATAAGAAGGGATTTGTCTTCTAGGAAGCTCAGCACATGGTCACCACAGCTGGAGCAGGACAATGAAGCAAACCATTTGTTATGACCATAACACAAAAGTCAAACCTACTTCTTTGATCCAGAAAAAGCCAGTGAGTGAGCACCTGGA
This sequence comes from Pedionomus torquatus, assembly GCA_013398155.1. Classification (NCBI taxonomy): domain Eukaryota; kingdom Metazoa; phylum Chordata; class Aves; order Charadriiformes; family Pedionomidae; genus Pedionomus; species Pedionomus torquatus. Next base: position 62,697 of record VZRU01000036.1, on the reverse strand, counting down.
TGGAAGGATCAAGCATTCTGGTATCACCATATCAGCCCCCACCCACCCATCCATAACAAAGTGTACTGGGTTTCCTAATCTTGCTCCTCTGGACCAGAGCCATTGTCTCCACTACATGCAGCAAAGAATTTTCTTTCAAGAAAGATTCAAAGATCTTCAAAGATTTTCTTTCAAGAATTCATACTATTTTTGTTTACATTTTTTGTGCCAAGACTCTAATAATGAGGTTTTGGTAGCCTGCATTCCAACTGTGTTATATACCTCATGTGAAATACAGTGCTTTAGGTGTGAATAATTTGCCTGCAGGCATAACTCCTTGACATATAAAGATTTGGCAATTATGTAACCCTTATCTTGTAGCATATCAGTATGTGTATTCAAAAAGGAATTGCGCAAATTCAATGTCTATTCATGTGAAGATATATAGGCAAATACTTTAGAACCACCCCACATTTATACTATTTATTAAGAAAGTCCAGAAAGCTTCCTAAGAACAAGCTTTTAATTCTGATGGCCTGGCTAAATTTCAGCTTTGGTAATTATATTCTGCCTGCTTCATTTTCCCTTGCATTTTTAATTAGATTCAGCATTCTTCTGCTTTTGTCCTAAGCCACTTTACAGTGTGGCTGTGCTCTATTAACCACTGCAGCATACTACACCGTAAATGTGCTGCAGGGCTGGCTGAAGCAATTTCTTTCTATATAGCTCATAATGTAAAAACAGTTTTGAGGCATTCCAGGAAGAATAGTTCTCTATAAACATATGGACACTTAGCATGAAATCAATGTAGCAAGCAAAGGTTGGCCAGCCTGTCTGGTCCTGATCCAGCAAAGCACTTCAACAGGCCGGCTTCTTTTGGCTTTATCTCCCATCTCCCATGTGTAAGTATTTTGCTAGATGTGTATTCAAAAAGAGGTCTGATCTGCAACCAGAAATGCTGGTGAAGGTTTGGCTGCAGCCTTTGTAATCCCTCATTTGGAGCTTATTTCCGCAATTTCTCCTCTCTCAGTTCATGTTTTGTGCAGAAACCACAGAGCTTTTCAGGGAAAGAGTAAAGTAGGTGATAAAGCAGACTACTGTATGTTTTCAAGAGGTAAAGGATGTCATTAACTTTCACCTCACAATTGCCTTTAAGTGAAAATCAAAAGATACATCACTGAAATAAAAAATACTATGATAATCTCCAGTTTTAATAAATTTCTCTTTGCTACACAGGGTGCTCTGAGAGACATATAGCTGAGATGTGCAACCTTTTTTTCATAGCTAATTTTATTAAATTATATATTCAGCTAATTAGGGAAATTTGTACATTACCTTTGCCTTCCTTCTGTGTCAGTTACTAGAAGTACCATGGATGATGATATCTAGCCACAAAAATTCCAGCACATATCACTTCTAGTAGAGTATTTGGACTTTTGCATTCCTTTTACAATATATACTAGAATAGAAAGGCAGAACCAGACCCAACCTACTGTGTTTCTTTTCATGACATAGTAATGGTTGTTAACTGTCAATTTACAAGAATTATGAAAATAAGATTATTATGTAGGGAATTTGTTCTCAAAAAGCAGAAACTATCCTTTTTTAAAGAACATGAAGATACTCTCCTCCAAAGGTGTTTGAAAGAAACAGTATGGACACAGAGTACAAAAGCTGAATGTCCTTCTACAAACATGTCTTTACCTCCTATCTTCCCTACAGAAAGAAGTACTTCACTTTTTTAAAAAAAAAACAAACATCTAGGAAACCTCTTTGAAATTAATTTAAGTCATTGTCTTAAAAAAAAAAAAACTTCACTTTGACTACAAGAAGCTGATTAAGTTAAATATAAATTTATGTATACATTTTTGAAAGGAGGTCTTTTCAGAAATATGCACAGATTGGTAACATGAAAACATTTAACAGGTTTGCATTGATTTTGCTTCATTGTTTGCTAGGCAACTGCTTCATTTAGTAGCTCCAACACTGATTGCACAGATTCTGGAAAACAATGTTATAATCAACCTACTTCTGTATTGATGTGATGGGGCACAGAAACCACACAATAGCAAACATGGTGTTAATGGGAGCCAGACGTTTGATTAGCCCTTGAAGCTGAACCTTGATAAAGACAAACAATCGAGCTAGGAATCAGAACATGCAGCTTCCTATAGAGGGCAATGGAACTACTCTTGAGAAAAGTAGTAGTTCCTGATAAAAAGCAGGGGTAAAGAAACCACCTCAGAATCGTTGTCTAATAATAAATATATTACTGGATTAAAATGAAAGTATTTGCTTTATTTTGACATTTTGTTTGTTTTGGTTTTTTTTTTTTTTTTGTTGTTGTTTTTTTTTGTTGGTTTTTTTTGTTTTGTTTTGTTTTGTTTTGTTTTGTTTTTTGTTATTAAAAGTCATTGTGACTAGCTTCTGGCCACATAATTTAACAGAGAAAATAAAAGCAGCTTTAAATATGGGGTTCACATCAGTGAAATAGTCTATTAGAAAGCACAAGACAGTGTTAAAATATATTAATGTGTACTATCTCTAATGTTCTTCTATGTAAATGTACTTCCATACAATTTAGAAAGGAGAGCTGATGCAGCTGTCTGTAGGACAAAGTATACCTATTGCATAACTATGTTTTATTTGCACCTTTTTTTTTTTCCTTAATCAATTTGAACAGTTCCTTCATATTGTTCTAACAGTTTATATTTGTGAGGAGAAACAAAACGTTTTTTTCTGAAACAAAGAGAATATGCTTATAAAATCTTGCATGAGAAAGAGAAATTCATGTCAGTGTATGTGGTGACATGCTACATGGATCTACAGGCAATGCTGAGCCCTGCTCTAACATGTAGCCAATCTATGCACAGTGGATGTAGTGGACAGAAAACAAATAGCATTAGCTTAACTACCCTTTGGGTCAAAGAAACATTGGCAGCTAATACTTCATCTTGGATGTGCTGTGCTTGCAATCTTACAGTGATTTTAAAATCAAATAAATGCTTTAGAGTTGTGATTATAAAGTATTTTTTGCACAGTCGTAAAGAACTGTCATATGTTTTGTTATCAAGGTTCTTCTCTCACGTTGCTAAAAGCTAGATTTTGTCATTTTAAGAGAGAAATTTTTGAACTGGTTGTCTTTTACAAAAACAAAACAATGTAAGTTGCCAAAAAAAATCAAATCCTAGAGACCTCCCCCCCCTTAACTGCTAAGCAAAAAGATTTAGATTTCGAACCTAGCAAACAATGTACAATAACTTAAAAAAAAGACAATCCATTCTACTCTAGATGCTAGTAAGCTCAAAACCGATGTGTTTCACACGCAGTACTCACACGAAAAAATCACAATTCAGCCTTTTAATTCTGTCTTAATGGTATAAAGTAGTCCTAATGTTATCTTAAACCAGATCCATGAAGATTCTATTTCCTAGCTTGTATTATGGCAGTGTATTTGTTGTTATTTTATCAATAGATTCCAGCCCAGGAGAACAAAAAAAAAAACAACAGAGTGACAATGAAAACAAAGGTAACAACCATAAGTTTTTAATCTGTTTTGACTTATTTGAAAGCTTGTGTTCAGGTTCTCCAACTGAATATCAGTCCTTGAAGACAACAATTATTCATTAATTTATTAATTATTCTATTAATTAATTAATTATTATTCTTTTACCATTTCATGGGTTTGAGTGTAAAAATTAAAAAACAAAGCAAAACAAAACAAACAGTTTTGTAACTTGGAAGTAACAAGCTACTAAACCAGAAGAAAATTAGACAGGCCCTGTCGGGGGTGGGGAGACTGGAGGAGGAAGGGACAGGGAGCAACGTAAGATTTTTTAGTTCACCAGAGAAAAAAAATAAAATTACTCTAAATGAAAACATATTCCAAGCAATTACAACTTTCCTACAACTATATTACCTTCTTAAAATAAGCTGAAGGTCTGTCTCACGACTTTTGACTAGAAAACATATTTTATGCTCAGGATGTATGTTCTCCAGTTTATCTCCATTTTCATTACTGCAGCTGATCATTTCAATGCAGTGCACCATTCACGAACCCTGCTTCAGAGCAATGATTTGTCTGACAAACCTGTTGGCAGAGAAGCAGTATTTACAGTGTGACCACTGAAGTGCTAGGAAGCTAGAGTTCACAATGAGAAGCAGCTGTGCTTTGAGTGTAATCCTTGTGGTAAAATATCTTTCATTAAAACGTATCATTTGTGTCACGCAAAGTGTGAATTGTTATGTTTCTAAATAGACAAGAAAACTACGGACAGTTTTCTTCACAGGTAGGCAAATCTAATCTTTTAACTGGAATTTTTTTAAATTTAGGAAGAGTTAAGACAGATATTAGGTAAAAAATTCCAGCACCGGTACTGAGAACATTAATCAGATTTTGTTCTCCTTTCAGTGTGTCCTGACTATAAATCTATTGAGTTGTTAATATGATCAGCTTAAACAAAGACCTCTTCAGTCCTTTTGAAAAATACATTTAAGTGTACAGAAATCCCTTCTGAGTTTAGAAATCTCTGAACTGTAAAGGAAAGATGAAGATGTTGAACAGAAGTACTTGTTTAGCAAACATGTAAGCAGTTTGCATCTAGAAAAGGGCAGGAATTCAAATCTTAAATCTTTGATAATGGTCAGCTCAGCTGCTTCCATCTTAGTACTCAGGTTTTTTAGATCACCCTTTTATGCACTGAATTTTTCTTATGTAACACTGAGGCAGTGTTAGTAAGTTGCTAAACGCCTACTTGTAATTTGATTTTCCCTGAAGGAGCAAGTACTTAAATTTGAAGCACTGCAGAACATGTTTTATAGCTCCCTGTAACACTGGATGTACCATTTGGTCTTTGATCATGCCAAATTGTTTAAAACCACACAAATAAAAAACCTAAACAAATAAAATAAATAGTAAGAAGTCAGACAGCAAGAAGTGAAAGGATAAAGATTCTTAAAAGCAATGTATTACCTGTTCACTTGGCCCTTGACAGAATCAGTTCACCCCTTCACACACATTCCTAATGCTGTTGCACATTAGTCAGGCTTACAGTGGTACAGGCATACAGTTTACCTTGTACAAGATTACTTATTGCTCATGACAAACGTGTAGCAAAAGAGCCACCATCTATGAATGTACACTTCATAATTACATTTTCTATTGCGAATTAAATTCCATCTGAGGGAACAGGAAGTCCAGAATTTTAGTTGGTTAATGGAAAGAGCCCTCTTGGTTCTGACACTGTTTCAAATTATCTACCCCCTGCAATCCCCAATTATAAATATTGCTAAAATAATGTACATAATTTCCTTACCAAGTATAATGTAGCATTCAACTTTTCACTCAGCACTGCTTCAGAATAGAATGAGAATCCATTCTTCAGTGACATTTAATTCTTTAAAATATTCAAAATTCTCCAGAAAGAATGAAGAAAAGTCTTTTCAATGCATGTAATTGTTGTTTATTTAATTGATTACAACGATATTTTATGCCCAGCTGTCTACTGAGATCCTGATATTTTGTTTTATATTCCTTACTTTTTTTTTATATTAAGCATTTTCTTTCAAAAAATCAATGAAATAGTTTTAATATCAGTGTTTTGTACATGTCTCTTCATTGTTGATGCATTCATGAGACTACGTGGATTTCCATTTTATGTTATGAAGGTCACCAAAAGACAAATGTAGAATCACTCCACCATTTCAAGAGGATTCAAGATATGAAATTGTTCTCATTCTGCTGTTGGCTTCTTTGGATTTCAAGGATGAGTTCCTCCTCTTACAGTTTGTTTTCTCACATAGAGAAGGCTAGAAAACACTCTTAAATACATAAAAAAAATTCTTATGAACAGTTACCAGATCAGTAGATATATTCTTCATTAAAATTGATGAACAAAATGACAAACTTGATCACTCACTGCCTTTCCAATAAGACATAGTTACAAATTACCAAGGGAAATACTATCATCCAGGAAAAAATATTTCGTAAGAGATCATAACCACTTTATTTAACTTTTTTTTTTTTTTTTCCAAAAGTACAGTGCAGGGTCATTAAACAATGGATTTGCCAAGTTATTTAAGTAGACTTTGGAAAGATTCAATATGTTTTATACAAAACAATTAAAATTATTCTTATTAAGCTTCTTCAAGATGAATCAGCAGTATTAAATTTTCAGCAAGTTGGATTTCCCTTTAATACATAAGTTTATTCAGAGTATTAGGGAAGAGGAAATAACAAAACCAAACCAAACCAAAATCAAACAAACACCAAACCCAGATATTATTTTCCACATTATTTCAGTCTTCTCTGACCTTGGTATTGCTAGTCCTGCTAATCAGAAAGATAAGTCAAACTTCATTTTGACAAAGAGACTGATAAATTGTTTCTGTACTAAAACCTAATACCTACAATTGATTGCATTGTCACCTATAAACCATTGCCATTCAGACCATTCCTAATATCCAGTGCCATATTTCAAGTGTTTATTTTGCAATAAAAGACACTGTATCATCTATGAGTAATAATGTTTCTCAGACTCTACAAAGAAAAGAAATCTCTCAAATGTCTGTTTCCAGAAAATCAGATAAAAATAGGGGTTAAAATATTTAAATACAGAAATTCCTAAGGAATCTTTTATTAGACAAACATATTTAGCAAGGCATCTACCTGAAGCCTACTCTAATAATTTGGGGGCTAGGATTTTTAGCCCCAAAACCTACATACTGTTTTAAGATTACTGAGAAGACTGATGGTTACATTATAAATAGAAAGCTGATATTGCCAATAGAGGGGTAGTGAAATCATGACACAAAGAGGATGAGGGAGGATGGAGTGGAAAGGAAGTCAGAACATCTGCATTGGATATTTATGCAGATGACTTGGCTATTCCTTAGTCTATTTATTGGTAAAATGTCTAAAGACAGAATTGAGGTATGTACAAGGTGGAGATTTTGAATATAGATGATAGAATCCCTACATAGTTTTTATGTTTCTGAAATTTTGCTATTGACAAGGATTATAAAGACCCATTTGAACTGAGATGGGTGTCTGCCTAGTTTCAAGCATATGAGCACTACAAAAGGGGAAGTTACTGCACTGGTTGCAGTGCAACTGGATTATGACTCAGGTATCAAAAGAGACAAAAAAAATAATCAATTAGCTAATACCAGTTCTATTTGACTTGTTATATCAACTTTTCCTTGGTTGTGCCCACACAATCCTATCATAATTGATGTTTGTTGGAGTCAGCAGGGTTGACAAAAACATCCAGTGAACAATACCAAGTAGGACAAGTTCATAAACATCATAATCTAGTCTCAATTCATAAACCAAGAAAGATATAGCCGCTGAGTATAAAAGAAGACTGACATGAATAGTGAACCTCTTAGAACATTAATGTCTCCATGACTGCGAAGTACGACCTTGACTGAAGAAAATGTATGCTTTAGCTCTTGATACTTTAAAAGCTATCACCAGGAACAAGCTGGAAGACTTTTGTAAAACCCTATTTATTCTTTGAGAATACATTGTTTGTTATCTTAATGGTATCTATGAAACACTGTGAATCACTATCTAGACCTATTAAATCTACTTTCATATTTCTCCCCTCTCCTGTTCTCTGAACACTATTTGGAGTAGTTGATGAGACTGAATAAAGACTATAATAACAGGATTTAATGGGTGTAGTATCTGTGGGTAGACAAGGTCATAATTGTTGAGTAAGTAAAGTAGGAGCAAAGGAAAAGGAAAGAAACACGGTCCTAAACAAGTTAAAAACCTGCAAAAAGCTATTATTAGTTAATATCCTAGGAAAGTGATTCACTTCCTTGGTGAAAGAAATTCTTTGTTCATAAAAAAAGATTAGATTGCAATTTCTATAAGATTGTTCTTTTCCTTGAATGCTTTTATTAAATGTCTTGCTTAGTTAAATATTTATAAATGCACAGATTAACAAAAGCGTTTATGCACCTAGTTCCCATTTCTCACAGAGGAATTTATGATTCTAAACCCTTTTGCAAATCAGTGATTTTAGAGATACTGTGAGTAATCCTTTCCATAATTTGTAATTTGAGGGCTTTGTAATTTGAATATTCTGCTGTTGCCTGACCAAATAGTTTAAAATAGAGCTTACTGAACTTTCCTCAGTGCAGCACAGTACAGTGTCAAAATTAATATTTCATAGATAATGTTAACTGTATTGCCAACTTGATACATGTCATTAAGTTCATTTTAATACATGGATTTGAATATTTTACATTTTAGGGGACTGAGTAATCATAATTTTTCCTGAGAAATAAATGTCATCTGAATGACTCTTTTATTTGTTATTCTGTCATATTGTAGTATCAATAGTACTTAGCACAGTCCAAGAAAGAGGATCATATAGTTTGTCAGGTTGTTTTATCAATACTAAACCAATAGTAATAAATTGTTCAATTACAAGAATCCCAATTTTAATATATAACTATTCTTCTTTCCTTGCTCTTCCTTGTCTTTCGCTCCTCACCTCACTCACACCCTTTTTCCTCTATTCTCCTGAGCCATTGCTGTTCTTCAGCCAGACAGGTCTTCAGGTCTTTTTCCTCCCCACTACTGTCTCCCTTGAAGCCATCAATAGCTGTTTCATCCTCCCTTACACCTCCTGGTTCCTCCCCAGACCTCTTCCATCCCCTCACCATTTCCTCTCCTTATTGGGGTCAGATTGTTCTCCTAACTTCTGATACATTCAGGTTCTTGGTGTAAGTTTTGTTTCTATTTATCCTCAAAAAAGAATGCATGTATGTGGTCAATATTCATTTAATTCAAAGGTTTCTACTATGCAGCACAACTGTACAGGTACAGCTCAGTAAAACATTAAGTGTACTGGACTACTAACCCACATAAGCCAAAGGAGCATACAAAGTCACCAATGCAAGAACTAAAATGAACCAATATTCATTAAAATACAATAAGAAGTAAGAATTAGGGCCTAATAATAGATGGATTTCAGGGAGAAGAGATTAAGTAGAGGGAAAAAATTATATTTGATGTGAGCAGTGATAATAAGTGATCAAACTAAACATTTGAATCATAATCCCCTAATAAAATATTCACTTCATTTTGAGAATGTACTTTGAAAACATATAATATCCTACTTGGCATTGCTTTTGGTTGATTAATTCTCTCCAGGTGTAAGTCAGGAACTTTCACTGGCACGCTTCAATGCACATACTCAGCAGTCAAGCCATTACATACTTTTTTTCCCTTATCTTTTCAACTACTAAGAGCTGAATATATGGGTAATACAACAGAGGGGTAAAGCTTCCTCTCAATGTGTTTATTACAGTAACTAGATAATAGAGTAGCAGTGCATAATAGTAATGTACCAGATCCTTCGCTGGTCCAGTGATTTTATGAGCAAGGTCGGTTGCTGTCTGATGATCTGGTCTTATATTTAATTAGTAACTTGTTCACCCATGGCAAAGGCAACAACTTGCTATACAAAACAAATAGAAAGAGGAACAGTATTTCCAGTCTGTTAAGGAACAGGTAAAACTATCATAGATCTTCATTCTTTCCCTGTGTATTTGAATTCTCTGGTAAGGCAGCCAGGCAATGTTGCATCTTGATGACAACTGGGTGAAATCAATTGGAAATTTCTCACATCAATTGATGAGAGTTTTTGGATTTAATTGGGTTGTTTGGTTTTAGTTTTATTTTAAATTTTTTTAAACAGATAAGTGATTTTGTGTTCTTCTGCCAGGATACTTCTATATCCTCATGATCAGTTCAGAACAAAGGAAATATTTCATGGCCTTGTATACACACTGCAGAAGTGAATTTTTTCACTTGGTGTCTTTGTTCCCCAAAGGCTCTGGATGTAATACTAGAAGTATGCTGGCTTCCAATCAACTGCAAGTGTTTCGTGTAAAATCCAATTGACTTCCTAAGGTTGTTATGTGTTCTAAGCTTTTGAATACTCTTCATGCTGAGGTTAAACTAACTTCCATTCACAGTATTTATCACTATTTCATTATGAAAGGGAAAACTTTATCATAAGTTCCAACAAGCCAATGTTCCAAATACTTCTGCAGTTAAAAATGAAATACAATTTGAGCCAAATACTGTGATCTCATATATAATAGTACCTCTAGCTTGTATGTAACTGCTTTATATTAAGTGCTTAAGAATCACATATAGTGAATCAATATTCACTAAATTTCACAATAAAAGGAAATCAGTCAGCAAAAATATTTACAACTCCCTGTAAATTCTCTAGGTGATTAGAGATATTTTAAGCCAAAAGCATAGGTTCCAAAAGAAGATAGATATATCACTCATGAAAAGTAGACTCTGTACAGTGAAAAATTGTGTTTTTTTCATTTAGATACTTAAAATCTGCCTACTGTCTCCTTTAAATTAATTAAATTCTGTTTGGATCAAATCATAATTCCCCTTGAGAAGTATTCCCCTTGAAATTTAGGTGCCTAATTCTTCTATGCATATTTGAAAATTCCACCCAAGTTCTTTATCTTCAAAAGATCATCAGTCTTTAAGTATGTGCTGCTTTTCTTGTCCACTTGTTTTTCTGATATTGCTTCACATTCTGTGAAAAGTACAAATACGGGCACTTAATTTTAAAAGCTTGAGCATATCATTTCAGTGATAATACTGAAAAAATTCTGTAATAATAACCTAGTTAGCTGATCAGAAAAAAACACTTAACTTTTTGCAAATTAATGGGAGAAAGAAGGTTGCCTGAAAGCCATGTGACTGATGCTTGAAACAAAGTAGAGGTAAGATGATTACCTAAACATTGAATTCCTGGAGAAGATAGGTTATACCAACAGTTCCCCCTTTTTTTTTAATTATCTCATGTTTTCAAATTATCTTAAAATATTCATCGTTTCACTTGTAAAACTATCTGTATGAGAGATTATTTTTTTTTTATATAAATGTATGACTTAAAATTCTGAAGACCTGGCAAACTAACAGCAAGTGCATTTCTTCAAGATATTTAACAGCGGGTAAAGATGTAGAGAGAGGAACAAAAAGGAAGGCAACACCCTACACTTCTAACTTATGAAAATAAGGCTTTCAGAGCTTTACAGCTGAGTTTGCCCTCTTCATTCTTCTATGAAATTTAGATCTTGGAGAACTCCAGAAATGTATGGTCCTTTCAGTATTACCTGTCTTCAACATTCAACCCTGCTGACTCTGTTACAAAGCCCCTACACTGCTTTTAAATGTGGGAGGAATCCTCTGAATAGAATATTTTGATGGCCTTTTTTTCTTTGCAGTTAACAAACCTATATAAAAATCACAGCAATCATGGAATTAAGATGGGAGATAAAGCCGAGCTGCTTCAGAGTGTAAATGAGTGTTTCACTGTTGTAGCATTGAAGTGGATCTACTCACAATTTATTCCCCTTTTATATTATTTAAAATAAAATTATAGGATTGCTGGTAAGAAATAATGATCTCAGTAAAATATTTACTTTTGTTGAGACTGAGAACAAAAACCTTGGTTTAGATTTCTAGGCAAAAACTGAACTATTTTTTATGCATTTTAATCTTGCTCAAAGTATTTCCGTATCTTTTCTTTTGCTGTGGGATCTAATCCTCAGCATATTTGGAAACCTAATCAATCTCCATGCTCTAAAGATACCAAGCATATTTGCACAATACCTATGTATTTGCACAACATCATTTTTTTCCTTCAAAGTTCCCAGAATTAAAATAACTTTATATCAATGAGACACAAAACTGCTGAAAAGTCTGGACCATTTCATAGTCAGACTAGTCAGGGAGATTAGAATTCAACAAACTGACACCTGGGAAGAAAATTGCCGTAACTCTGAATGTGTCGTGTCTCCTGCCTGACGCCTTCTTCCCCCTTTTTTTGTTGTTGAGCATGACATCATACGGTGTAGAACTGACCCTTTGGTTAGGTGGGGTCAGCTATCGCATCTGTGTCCCCTCCCACCTGCTTGTGCACTCCCGGCCTACTCACTGGTGGGGCAGAGTGAGGAACAGAAAAAGCCTCGACATTGTGCAAGCACTGCTCAGCAATAACTAAAACATCCCTGGGTTATCATTGCTATTTTAATCACAAATCCAAAATATAACACCATACCAGTTACTACTCTAACTCAAGCTACTAACTCTATCCCAAGGAAACCCAATGCAATAAGAAGTACATACACTTTGCCAACAAAAGCAGTTCACTGCTTCAGAAATGCTAAGGCTATTTTTATTAAAATAAATAAACCAACAATTAATGATTTAAACTAGTAAAATCTGTCACTTTCAAAATGAAGATCAATAGTCCTCTTCTCAAGAACATTAACACTGTTTTCTAATCTCTATCCACTACTATTGTCAATATATCTTACAGTTAATCAGCTTGTTTCTTTCAAAAGCCTGAGTATTTAAATTCCAAGAAGAGAAAGACTTTTTCAGAAAAAAAAAAAAAAAAGTATTTGAAGTATTTCAGGCAGTATCAAAGCACCTCAAAAACTATATAGGATACAAACTTTTAGGTCTTAACTTATAATATCAGTCATTTAAAGCATTTAAAGTTACAACTAGGAATATGCTTGAGCTATTCTCTGGCCCACTTTTGTGCAGAAAAGCTGTCAAGGGTTTCTGTGAGCTTGACTCTCACTGCAACTTAGGGGCAGGATGTTAACCAGGTTTCTTCATCTACACTTCTAAAATTAAATAACTTTCCTAATCTGTGTGTGGTCAATGGAGTTCATGTCAGGAATTTGAAGCAAACATTCATTTTGTTTGCTATCCATTACCAAAATGGATTTAAGGTGATTGATTTCAAATAATGTGTGACCACTATTGTTATAGTTTTTGCTTTCTCATATCTTTCTTGTCCTTCCTTATCCTTGCACAAGCGTTTTAAAACTCTAAATTGAAAGTATAAAAGCTAAAAGTCCTAAAAAGTTTAGTAAGGATAGACTTTTTTAAGTCTGGAAAACCTTTTCAAAACCTGCAACTGTTCCTTTTTTTTTTTTTATTTTTAATAATAACATATATGTTTTATCAGAATAAAATGCATATCAGAGAATGCCCTTTATTCACACAATACAGCATAACTATATCTTCTACAGTATTGCTTCTATATTCTCATCAAGTCACATGTTATTATTTTACCATTTCAGAATAACAAAACTAATTTAAATAGTGACTGATAACAAAGACCATTCCTTGGTCCTTCATTAGCTCTATCTTATTTCCCTTAGTGGTTCAATTAGGCTTCTTCAATATATTTCTCATAAAAGACAAAAGAATAATTTAACAGCTTCCATAGTACGTCCCTACCAAGGCTACTTTCTTTCACTTTACACTTTCCCCTCTTTGCCGCAGGTTTTTCTTAGGGGACCACTTTCCTCTGCTCTGAGACTTACTTGTATGTACTGAGATTAAACGTAACTCTAAAGATACAGGAGTTATTCCAGGCTAATGCTGGGTTTAGGTTCTGTGTCAGTATATAATATGTAAATGTATTAAATATTCCTTTCAATGAGGGTTTACTGAAAGGTGAAACAAAGACTGTGTCAATATGAGAATTATAAAAGCTTTCTTTCTTTAGGAACAAAGTTTAGCTCTTCCATGTAAAAATATAAAGGATGGAATGTTTTAAAACAATATCATTGTCATGGTTTCATTTGGGATAGAGCTAATTTTCTTACTATCATATTACATAATGCTATATTTTGGGGTGGGAAATAGGGTCAATAGTGCACTGGTGGTTTTGATTGTTGCTAAGCACTCAGGGCCTGTTTGGCTTCTCCTACTGAGTGGGCTGGGAGTGTACGAGAAGACGGGAGGGGATACAGCCAAGACAGCTGACTCCAACTGACTGAAGGGTTACTATTAGATGCCATGTCATGTCATGCTTATTATACAATGACAGGGGAAGAAGAAGGAAGGGAGGGATGTTCAGAATGATGGTGTTTGTCTTGCCAAATACCATTATGTGTGATGGAGCTCTGCTTTCCTGGGCTTGCCTGCCAATGAGAAACAATGAATTAATTCCTTGTTTTGCTTTGCTTGCATGTGCAGATTCTGCTCTACCTATTAAATTGTCTTTATCTCAGCCCATGAGTTCATTCTTTTTAGATTCACTCTCCAGTCCCAACGTGGGGGGCTGTGTGAATGAGTGGCTCAGTGGTTCTACTTACCAGCTGGGCACAACAATCCTCCACTGCAAACATTACACTAAAAAATAATTTGTCGGTGATAAACAATAATATGGATGGAGGAGATCCAGTAAACCTCATCCCTTAAAAATGTTTCCTTGCGCCAAACTTCCCACATAATTACAGCTATGCTTTTTAGCTGAGATTTAAGGGATTCTGCTGCTGCACATTTATCTATTTATGAACCACATTTTTAAGCCCTGTTTCAATCAATCCTTCCTTTAGTTATTCAAACTCATACCTGAATTGCAAGCAAACAAGAAATCCCCGTGAGGCTAGTGGCAATCTAAAGATGCTTCAAATTAAATATCTGTAGAAACATCTTTGTCACTTAGGACCCAACAGTGAGATATAAAGAATGGTTTCAGAGGTTTTCAGATACCTACATGTGATTCAGACAAATCATAAAGGTCTGCCAAAATCCCACATGACCAAGAATCTCCCCAAAGCAGTGATATAACTCAGATACAATGAATTCTTTTATAATTACTTTTGATGCAGATATGGCCATTAGCATTTAAACATGCTTATTTATAAAAGATCACAATTTAGCCCAGTGCTAAATGTGAGACAATGGCAACACTGCTGAGGGCAGTACAACTTTTCTGTATTTTTACAGCAGCTGTGGTGGTTTTCTTAGTCTTTCTGCCTCAGCCAGAGTGCTCAGGTATTGTTCAAAATTTATTCACACCATCCTATAAGCAATTGCTGTGTAATTGACTGCTTGAGACTTCGCTGCCCACAGGTAATTCCAGGCATACTTCTCAAGGGGTGAGACTAATTAGAGTGAAAATGAAATAGTCCACTGATGATACACAACAGGAAGACAGAGTCAGTAGTGAGTACAGAGACAGGAAGACATCAGTGTTCATCCTGAGTTCAAAGTGCAGTCAACTTTTAGGTTTGAAAAGCCTGGGATCCATGCTGTTACTTTTTTTAACATTAGCTTGAACAGGTAAATGTAAAGTAAATGGACAGTGTAAATTCAGGGTTTCTTCTTGACTTATATCGATAGGGGATCTGAATTCTTACAGAGGCTAAGTATTTGTGATGGTATCTTTTTTTTTTAAATTTGGGCCATTTGAACAGCCCTCACACCAGAGGATAGTATGTTTTTATTTCAAGTCAGAAGAATGAAATAGGTAAACAAATCTTCAATATCTATTTAGCATGGTGTATGTAAACTAAGTATATATGCCATATATGCCATATATTTATGTTATATAGATGTCTATGTATATAAATTTTATATACAGGCAAAGCAGCTTATTAATGATGGCACTTTTACTAATTTTTTTAGAGAACCTCCAGTATTACAATGACAAAAATACAAAAAAGTGAAAAAATGCAAAATGTTTGGAAACTCTGATGGCCATATAAGTGCAATATCTTACGTCATATTTCTTGGAAGGTCAATACTGAGAAATAAGAATAATAATAAGCTGATTTAAATAAATAAATTGAACACTGGGAAATTCGCCATTGTCCCAGGGGGGCAGTGCAAGATAGATACAATACTGAAAGGTTTTATAAACTGGAAAACATGGCATCAGGATTGATGAAGTTCTCTTTAGAGAGTTGAAGGACATACACTCTTAATCCTATTCCCATTTTTTCTTCATCTGTTTCTCTGTTTCTTCATCTTTAAAATGTTAACTTCTCAGCATACATATATCCCAAACTAACTATTAGTAACTTACACAGTGAACTACTTTATGCATGTTGCATGTAAAGCAGGGTAAACACTTCACCTTCCCACAGCTTGATTCAACCTGTCAGAAAACTCTGTAAATGAAGCCAGTCTGGACTCCAGGCTGTCAGAGCCAGATTGCTTCTGCCTACCTGAGCAAATCTAACTTAGGTATCTCTATAGGAAATGCAGTCTTCAGTGTAGACACAATTAAATGGTTACTCTTGTGAACAATCCAAATGATTTGCAATCACTGTTAATAAAAATAATGGGGTGTTAAAGGTTAATGATAAAATCAAGGTTTTACTAATCACAAATTTGAGCATGCAGTCTACACGATCCTCTTACAGCAATCGAAACCAGAGTATTAGTGTAATGCTATTTATCTCAGAAGTAACAGCTTTTCTGTACTTTAAATAATTTTATTTAGCTTGCCTTTATTGGTCAGATATTATCCCTAATAACATCTTAATATCCTTTAATATCACAAAGTGCAAATCTTTAGCAAAATATTAAGGTAGTAACCAAATATAAGTGTGTACACTACACTAAGACTAGCATGTGTTTTCACAGAAGTAGATTATTAGAAATGTCTATATCAAGAAGAAGAAATAAAGTTCAGCATATGCAAAAACGTTATTACCTATATATATGTATATATATAAAATTCTAAAAAAAAATATTGTAACACTAGTAATCTTATCCTCAAAATTACTTTTGGTGTTACGTAAATATTAACCCTTCATGTAATAAAGATTATAAGTATATTTACAACAAATTTCTGTGCACATATGTATTTCAAAAACAAAGGAAAAAACATCTTGTGACTGAAAATGTATTTGCTTTCTGACCATTTCTATTTATAAGGAAGAACTTGACAAAAGCACAGACACTAGAAAAAAGGAATATGACCTAAGGGTATAGAGCTAGTACAAACCAGACACTGACTGTTAGATAAATAAACGGTTCGCCATCATTTTCAAACAATCCTCCAGGATGGGTCTATATAAACAGAAAAATCAGAGCTTCTGTTGTTCAAATAAACTTCAAACATCAATGCACACTGCAGTAAGGATATAGGAAAAGGAGCCTACGGGACTGAAACACCAAATCTCCTCAGTGACAGCTGAATGTGTGCTTTCTGAAGATGTTTTGACTGACTGTTTTAAATATGAGTGAATATTAACAGAAGGTTCTGCCTGCCATCAGATGGCTTAACATAATTTTCCTTCATCCTCAGTGCTGTTTTATTGTTAACTTGTTTTGAAAAATAACAAATTTCTTTAACCTATCTAAGTTCTTTCTTCCCTTCTCCCTCCTTACCCCCAGGAAAGTCTTGCACACTGATTGATTTATGCCAAGACAGTGAATTGTATTTTTATTCTAAATGTCAGATTTACAAGTTCTGTGTACTTATTCATAGATGCTTTCATCTCTCCATGCTAAATGGGATTTTTTTATACTTCAAAGCTTGGATAGATTTCTTTGAAAAAAAAGGAAAACCAAATTCTCGTATTTTTGTGCATATATATGGGAAAGTTTGATCTTAAATTTCATGGAAATGCAGCCAAGCATATCCATATTTTAAAATGTAAATCTCAGTTGTATGTATTTTTGAAGCAAGGAAAGTCTAGTACACACTTTCTTCCCCCCATGACCCACATCCATTTTTGTCCTATCCTAAGATTGACTGTGTTATTAACTCACTTTTTAATAATCTACTAAGTTTGTGTAAGACTTAATTATCTTCAATATCTATGAAAAAAATCAGTTTGGGTCAGCCAAAACCTGGACACGTTCATAATACCAAAGATTTGTATCCCAAAGCTGTGTCCCAAAGGGGTGTCCCAAAACCATTTAATAACCCAATAAAATTATCAAACGAAGTCAAATATTCTCCATATTGAAATTGTACCTTTTACCAAAGAATCAGCACAGAATACTAAAAAAGTCAACACTAGAAGATGAACAAATTTAGAAAGTAAGATGATTCTACATTAGCTTCCTGGTAACTAGATACTCCTACTAATTCACTAAAATGTGCGTTTTTTCAGGGAATAAATTACATTTTCAAAAATTTAAAATATTTATTTATAAATAAATAAATAAAACAGCAAACAAACCAAAAGCATTTTTAAAAAGCCTTTAAAATGTTAAAGAACCTTTCTTTACCTTCTTCATAGCAATTGTGACTACCAGGAAGGACGTGTGTGATTGACTCCAGTTCTGTTATTATTAAATACTGAAACTCATACTAGTGGCACACTTAAATAAAGCATTGTATCCCTCTGGATTTGTATCAGCAGGATGAATCTAGGAGACTTCATTAGTATTAATATACTGTGTGGTCATACAGCTGGAAAAAACAATCATCCATGCTTTCTTGTGCTATAAACCTCATTGGATACCCCTGAGTCATAGCAAATTTATGAAGAATAGAAGTGTTTGGCTGCCTACCAGAGATATGGGAATATTTAATTATGTGAAGTTAGCACAGTGACCAGTATGGTAAAAAAAGCATTGAAAGACAGTGTTCATTTAATTGTTGCTGTTTTGAATATACTTTCTCAGGTCATTATCTTCCCTCTTAAGAGTGTTTC
This sequence comes from Pedionomus torquatus, assembly GCA_013398155.1. Taxonomy (NCBI): domain Eukaryota; kingdom Metazoa; phylum Chordata; class Aves; order Charadriiformes; family Pedionomidae; genus Pedionomus; species Pedionomus torquatus. Next base: position 44,232 of record VZRU01000036.1, on the reverse strand, counting down.
TGTCCTCTCCAGAGACTGGCTAATCTGAGTGAAAAAGAATTATTTCCAACAAGTATTTTTTAATAGAATATGACTCTAACTCTTACTGAGAAAAAATATGTCCAGTAAGACTTTTCCCTGAGGTCCTCAGGACTGTTCACTTAGTATTTATTTACTAAATGGTGCTTTGATTACTTTAATCCACACTCTGTGGGAATCAGTTACCAAAACAGAACACATACTGTCTGAGCTAGGCCAGGGTTTCAAGGTATCCACGCAACATGTGCCTGTGGCAGACAGGATTTTCTGTACCAGCCACTGGACACAAGGCACTGTACATTACAGAATCTCAAATGACACTCAACAGCCACGTTATGGCAACTGAATCCTTACTGTCTGGTTAAAAATCAAGCTTACAACCATAAATAAGTTTCTTCAAAACCGAAGGATACTATTTTCTACAGAAGTGTTTTTGCCTTTTCTTGATGCTGTCACGACATAATCTGTTACCTCATGTTGCTGAACAAATTTATTCTAACTCAAAAATTTCCTTAAATGACACTTGGCAGACTCTTCAGTGGGATTTCTCAATGCATCTGCACTACCATAACTATTTATTTACCATGTTCTAACAGTGTATTACTTAATACAAGCAATAAAGAAATTCTACATCTTCCTGAAAGTACAATCTAGTGACATACACATATTTTTTACGCACAGCATCTTGTAATAAGCAGAGACCAATTCATGTTTTAACAGTCTAACAGTCCATATTATGACATAGAGGAAATTTTCAACAAGAGTACAGGTTAAATTATTTTAATAAAAAAGCACATCCTACTATCTACCCATTTTCCCTAGTTTTATGCTCACCCTTCCAATGTCCCTCTGCATCCTACACCTCACAATTTTTATGTACTTTCTTATCCCTGGCTTCTCAATTCCCCCTGCTCCCAAGAAGGGGTTGAAGCTGCCTCCTGAAGCCCCCAGTTTTGCCCAGGGATGGTTGGTCTGGCAGCCTAGGGCTGTCAGCGCCCAGTGGCACTCACAGAGCTGGAGCTCAGACAGGCTAAGAAATGGGCATTTTGCTACAGGGCACCAGTTAAACACAACTCTGCCCTTCTCAAGCTAAGGGCAGCCCAACCACTCCCCCAGGACCTGCATGGGCACTGTTAGTAAAGGCAAAACCTGAGTACAACACTAATGTAGCTAGTAAATTAACTGACAGTAGAATTCTGGCTTCACAATCTTCATGACAAAAGAAACCAAGCTCAAAAAGCAAACAAAAAACCTACATCTTGTTCTATGAATAAAAATAACAACTGTATATTTTTGCATAATATAATGACTCCTGAATATAGCTTCAGTGGTTATTTCCCTGGTGTCTCCTAAGAATGTATTAAAACTTTGTTTGTAATACTAGCCATTTGGGTTACATTTTCAAAAAATTAAGATGACTTTAGGCCTTTAGTAGAGACTGTTAGAATGCTGGAGTAAAATCTAATCGTAAACTGTGAGCAACCAATGATGATTTAAAAACAAAACCAATAAAGTTATCCATTCCTTTGAAATTCTTCTCTGTGCTACATTATTACTTGAATTAAAACCACAGTAAAATACAAATCACGTGCTATGTTCCCAAAATTTCTTAGAGTGGACTAAGCCTGGCTCTGATAACTACAAACAAAGCTGATGCTTTTTCTAGACTAACTAGGGAGTTGCTGAATGTCCAAAGGGCCAACTATTAAAATTTCTTCCTTGGCAGGTGGAACAGATGTTTGCAAATAGGAAAGTATAGTTCGCATCTACCAAAAGAAAGATAGAGAGTTCAACTGCAATTGCAAATGTAGACTGATGTAGTTTTTAAAAAGTGCCATCCAAACATGCATTCCCTTAGACCATAAACACCAAGGGGTAAGAAAAAGGTGTCAAGGGAGCAGTGGGCAGCATTCAGCTTCCAGTCTTGCAAAAGTGAAGGATATTTGAGTGCATGAAAAAGCTGAAAACTTTAGAGAGGAAACAGGGCTCGTGAAAAGTTCAGGTCTTTAGGTTTCTGCTCTTCTGTCAGTCAAATAAGTGAAGGTGCATTTCCTGTAGAGGAAGCTTTCACCATATTACCAAGCAAAATAACAGTCACTGGGCATTTTTCTGAAGTGATACATCTAGGAGCTGTTGCAAGTAAATGCTTCCTCATTGTAGGATGTTAACATATAATTTATCTGCACCTTCTTTTCCATTTTTTGGTATGTAGAACTAATATAAAAATTTCAACTTTTTGACCTTGAATATGAGGAATGGGGAAAATCCTGGGGACTAATGCAGCTAGAAACCCTAGTTGCATTGGTCCCTAACCCAGGCTTATCACTAGCAGGTACTCCATGTGGGAATGTAAAACTATATATATATATCACTATCAATGTAAAAGTATTCCAATTGTGCATGCACAAGTGTAGTAAATCATTGGTGTTTGTACTGCCTTGGTTTGCAAGATGTTGTTAAAAGCCGAAGTTTAAAATATAAGCCCCCCAAAATTTCCAGACTTATAACTGAAAGAAAACATCAATATTTGTACTCAGTAATTGAAAGCCTAAAGATTAAAAAGTAAAGCTCTTCAGAATGATTAATCAGAAGCATATTTTGCTTTCATCTTAAGCATAAAAGTGCTTGTTTTGATGGCCAAAATAATAAAGGAGGCGAGAAATGGCTTTAAAGAATAGCTTTATTAAGATAAGATTTTTATAGTGAAGGTGTGGGGGAAAAAAAAAAACAAACAAAAAAAAAAAAAAAAAAAACACAAACAAAAAAACAACCAGAGCTTTTCTTATTAAGGAAGTTCATATTTATCACTACTTTTGATGGCATCAAATTTCCAGACAATTATATTTTTTGGCTGCCTAAAAAGCATCAGGTTCAAAAAAGGCAATAGAATTCAATATCTCTTTTAAAAATCAATTTTACTGTATATTTCTGCTATGTTACTAAACATCAATTTGTGACCTCTTCCAGTTAAACTGAATATAATAAATATTATTTTCTTCAATAAAGATTAATTAACAAGTGTGATCAAATACAGGAAAGCTAAGGGAGCTAATGGAACTCATCCTCCACATTAAGAGTCAGTTTCAGAGTCATAGTCTGGGGAAATACAAGAACAAAACTATTTTTCCCATACACGGAGAAAGAATAGTTGCAAAGTGTATTCACTGCACACTAGTCTTCCAGGAATTCTTCCTTGGAAATGGTGGAAATTGTTTATAATACTGGATCACACATGGCCAGAAAAAATGAACAACTTGCCAAGCAACTATTATTCCTTAGTGACTAAATTTAGTACAGTAGCAGTAAATAATTTGGAAGTCTTTTCTGCTATAGAATGTAAAAACTTAGAATAATAGAATCATAGAATGGTTAGGGTCAGAAAGGACCTTAAAGATCATCAAGTTCCAACCCCCCTGCCATGGGCAGGGACACCTCCCACTAGAGCAGGTTGCTCAAAGCCCCATCCAGCCTGGCCTTAAACACTTCCAGGGATGGGGCATCCACAACTTCTCTGGGCAACCTGTTCCAGTGCCTCACCACCCTCACAGGAAATAATTTCTTTCTAATATCTAATCTAAATCTCCCCTCTTCTGATTTAAAACCCCTTGTCCTATCACTACACTTCCTGACAAAGGGTCCTTCTCCAGCTCTCCTGTAGGCTCCCTTCAGATACTAGAAGGCTACTATAAGGTTCCCCCGGAGCCAGCTAGATCTTCTCCAGGCTGAACAGTCCCAGCTCACTCAGACTGTCTTCATAGGAGAGGTGCTCTAACTTCTTAGAGGCCCTTTATTTAACCCATGTCCTGATGTTATCCCAAAACAAAATGAAACAAAACAAAAAAAATCAGTAATTTATCAAAAAAGTCCCTTTCTGGGCTATGAGAATATGTGTTTTATTTACCAGCACATCAGCAACTTGCTAGAGAAGGTCCAGGAGTTCCTACTTGAGTTGTAAAAAAGTAGAACTGAAATAGAGGTTCTGCCACCCAACCTATATAAATCCCTACAATCAGACCCACCCCACACCCCACATCCACACTCCCATTTATCACAAAGAAATACATAATATAATCCTTTGCATAGATGGGTCAAGCCCAAATTTAAAAGTGTTTTTTAAAGGCAATTCTTATAAGATCTTACTGCTCTGGTGGTTGCAAAGTTTTACTTATTTCCAGCTCAATTTAATTATTTATATTTTTTCCTCCCTTTTAATGTATTAAAAAAAATTAATAAAGTTTCTGTCTTACTTTCCCCTTACCCAATATATAACACAGAATAGACACCTTTCCTTCCTTTTTTGTGTATGTTCTACTCTGAAATACCCTTCTGGGAAAGAATGAAATGCTTTTCCCAGGGACTTAAAAAGTGAATGTGAATTTGTCTTAATTTCTTCAATTTGTGAATTTAAAATCTCTCCTGAATTCTTGTGTATCATTATGATCAGAATAACAGGTCTTTACTTGTTGTCTTCCAGTCATTTTGTTATTATTGCTTTCAGAATTTTTGTCTCACCCCTAGAGCTGCATGCTGAAAAACGCAGCCCACAGCTACTATGTCAGCTGAATTAGTTGCTATCTCCAAAGCATTTCAAAAATAAAAATAAGCAATAAATAATTCATTTTATATTTTTCACATTTGAAAATCAAGTTATAAACATGTACAAAGCAGCACTCTATAACACAACCTAAATTAATCAAGATACAATCTAATATTAGCTACTAGTTTCATCTCTGCGTATCCACTTACTAGTTCAATAATGATATTTAAACTGAAGATAGCATTCAGATTGCATGTTTATTAGCCAGTAAACACCTTAACTTTACTGTCATCCAAATTATTTTATATAGTTCAAAATGTGTCTACTCCAAGCTAGCAGTTACTCCTCTTTATTGAATGCAAATATATAAAAGAGCATTATTGGCCAATATAATTTCCTAGGATTTGAAAAAGTATAATATTTTAAGTAGAAAGCAGTAAGACTGATAAAAAAGTAAATAAAATTTAGGGGGGAAAAAAAAAAAAAAGAGGGAATAAAATCTGAATAAGATTAAGCAATAATGAAGAAAATTATAAAATTCAACCCTCAAGTCTGCACATCAAAGAGAAAGCAAAGTGCATGTAGCTGCAATCACACAAGTTTACAATAAGCCACCCATTTCCTGATAAAAGGAAAGTACTTTTTATCTCAGTGGAGCAAAGTATGCAAAAACATCACACTAGGGAAAGATTTCAAGAAAAAAAAAAATTAGATGTCTTTAGATCTTATTTTCTATACATTGCAATCTCATTTTAAGCAATTTTCAACAACAATAGTACATTAAGGTACCTTTTATTTACACAAGTCACTTCCTGCTGTTAACCAAAACTGGTTCTGAATCGTGGATTCCTGCACTCTGTTATTAACCAGAAACAGTCCTCTGACATTATTTAAGCATTCTGTCAGAACAAAAATATCATATTTCTTCTTTCTGGCTTTTCTGAGTGAACGGTCATATAAAATAACACTCAGAAAATATCAGAAAAAAACAATATTCAAATGTTAAATTGGGCTCAAAAGTATGATTCATATGTATGCTTCTACTCTAATATTGTCTTTTTTAAAAAGTTCAAGTTACAGACATGTGAGGTTCATTGGAATAAATTGATTAAAGTGAAATTTGGAGGAAAAAACATTAAATGAATGCTTTAAAATGTCACTCTTTGATTCTAGTAATTTTTTATAACCTGCGATGATTTCTCTGAAAAAAAAAAAACAAAAACAAAACGATTAAAGAGCATGCTTCAGGATTTGAAAATCAGTATGAACTTCTTCAAAGGAAAGAAATATAGGGAAAAAGCACATAAAGCAAAGATCATTTTTTATAGAACCTTGTTAAATTCCAGGGAAAAAGAAGTTATTCAGCTTCCTGTACCATTTTGCAAAAAAGGTTNATAGGTGTCATTAAAAAAAGTCTATTATTGTAAAGAGAAGAAAACAGAGGTAAAGGAAAGAGGAAAAAAATGAGGGAAGGGGTGGGAAAGAGAAGGGAAGGGAAGGCAAGGCAAGGCAAGGCCATGGGAATTAAATACAATTAATTTTTCTAGGTAGTCATAATGCATTCTTTTAAAACTAGAATATAGTAAACACAATGAAATAAAGAAAATGGACAGTAATGAAAACCTGTATGAAACTAAAAAATGCCTGGCCCATGTCAAGTACTTAAGCATGACTCTAGGGGGAAAAGAAAGCATCAGTTAAAACACTGAAAACGGGCAGACATATTCTACCAAAAAAATATAGAGTTGTACCAATTCATGTGGGCAAGACAGAATAAAAAGTAAGTTTCTCCCACAGCTCAGAACAACTTAGTTTAACCAGACATGTCCTAATTAGGCAAGTTTACTGCCTCTATCCTACATCAACAGAATTAGGTTATAAAAGAATAGTGAATTTTAAGATAAATTTTCCTTCAAAAAAAATCCCTGTCTCTTTCCACTGAGTTCTACACAAGCAGAACTGGGCCATTGATTTGTTTACTCAGAAAACCTAAGATCCTTTGAAGTGCTGGGTGATGTCCTTTTTAACTTAAAAATGAGACCATAGCAAGAGTCTGTTAAGTGCCCAGTACTGGCATGTCCAGGTCTTTGATAAAATATTCATACTTCTTCAGGTATCTCAAAGTATCTAAAGTAATTTCAAATGGCCTGTATGCCTGAGTTCACACATTTTATGAACCCAGGAATAATTTTTTTTTCTTAAATAAACAACAAATCCGAAAGTGTTTTAATCTTAGGTTTTTATAAAGCTGAATGAAGATATGATTAGCCATTAGGAAAATGGATAAAGTAGGTCTAGGGTGAAGAACTGGGTCTCTTTTCCTGCTTTAGAGAAATATTTTTGTCCAATGTCAAAGTTGTTGTTTTGTATAGACAATGGAAATAAAGGTTGGTATTGACAATACCAGAATTATTTTGGTGAACAACATACTTCTTAGAAATTCTACCTAAAAGATAGTATCACTGCCTACAAACTCTCAATATATTTTTCTTCTCCATATTATGCACTCTGCCATTTTAAAATCAGCCTTTTTGCAACTGCTAAGATCAGAATTAAAAAAAAATAAATAAATAGGAGGGGGAGGACTTTCATGGTTTAACTGCTGTGGAAGCTGCAACTATTAAGGATTTTATTTGTTAAGAAGAGATTCCAGACCTTTAGTCCAAGGTTCTCCAAAATGTAGTGTTAAAGCTCAAAAAAGAAAACTTGACTTCTTTTTAAAGGTTAAATGTGTCAATGGCTCCAACTGTATACATAAGAATGCAGTGAAAACATAAGGGAACTGGGGTAGCAACAAGAGGAAAACAATTCTGTAATAACTACCACCAGTCTGTTGACAAGAAAGGTGATATCATGCTGGACATGGATAGATTGCTAAAGTCAGATGGCCCAGGGAACCAAGGTGTTGGTACAGACATGATTCGGGGTCTCACTGATATTTGCATTTTTTTTTTTTTTTTTTTTTTTTTTTTGTCAGTATTTTGACAATATGCAGCAGCATGAGAAAACAGAAGGCACATGGGCAGTGCTTCACCTTCCCTGCTCACATGCAGCCTCATGCAGTACTTTTGGGGAAGGGGCCATGGGGTGTGGCAGTTCAGAGTTGGCATAGGGATGGCTTTCAGATGCTCACAAAGGCCACACAAAGAATATCCAAGGACCCTATTTATGAATTTAAGAACTTTTTCTTTGCAAAATCAAGGTTACCTGTTGTGAATTAGTTCTCACAGAAAAAACTGACAAGCCAGAGATTTGATTTTATTATATAAACTACACCAACGTGTCAGCTTAGGTACAGTTTCAGAATGTCATATATTTAATTTCCTAGTAAGTACATTTAATTGTCAAGCTTCAGCTAAATACTTGTGGTAATGTCTTTTCTGCCAAATATTTGCATATGCTTTTGAATGCAACTGTACTGAAGGAAACATAGACTTTGCACTTTCAAGATCTTTTTTTTTTCTGGAGCAATTAACTTTTATACACTTACTTGGTCAAGGTATTTTCCCAGGCCAGTTTGTCAGTAGCTAATAACAATCTGTATTCTGATATGATCATAGCAGATGGCATTCCTGTCTCTTTTTAGCCTCTATTATGAACTTAGCATATCTTAATATATCACACTGATAAAATTTGTAAGAATTATAAACAGGAGCAAAATCATAAGAAAAGAGCTACGAGGCTAACCACTAGTCTTTCTAACCCAGTACTCTGTCTTCAGCAGTCATAATATTACCACCATATGTGAAACAGCTACTTAGAAGTATTTCAGCCTGGCTGTGTTAGCTGGTCCGTGCCCACACACATTCCAAAACCCACAAGAAGAGCAGGGAGAGAGGGACTGATTCCTCATTGTCTCAGGGTATGTATGAAGGTCCCACTGAGCACTACTGGAGCAAGAGCTCCTGCACCACTTTTCTTACACCAAGAAGGAGAATCAAATGCATCTGCTGTATTCTTCCTCCGTCAAGACTACAACAATCACCATTATTTGCATGGCCACCTCCACAGTCATGAGCACCTGGATAAAACAACTTTTAGAAGTATCCAAAGACACAGGTTGAAGCTGCAACTTATATCATTTTGTTGCATGTGACTCACATTTCATAGAGATACTACGTGCTATTTCTAGACTTTCCCTCACATCCTTTGCACAGAAGAACTTTGGGAGGATAGGCAGTGTCACACCCAAAATCTTGAAATAGTTTTAAGGGAATGTGTTATATATAAAGTCAATAATTTAAAAAAAGTTTGGTTAACGTTTTAGTCTTCTACTAGTTCAAAACATCAAAACCAGGAAATCTGTAATAATAGTTAAAATTATTTACACTTTTAAAAAGCATTTCTTAGTATTCAATCCTCTTCCATAGTATTATGCTCACCCTTCCAAAGTCCCTATGCATCCTGCACTTTATATTATCAGTCTTCCTCAAGAACTGAGCAGGGGGGATTTTGTAATAAGTCACTGTCATCTGAAGGTCTTCATCAGGAGGAACTGTGATATTTATGCTGTAGTTGCCACCTTCTTAGTCTGGGGTCATCCTTAAGTGCCTTCTTATCCAGCCTTCTCCCTTGCCCCTGCTCCTAGGGAAGGTACACAGGCTGCCTCCACAGTGCCCTCATATCCCTGGGGGCTGTTTATCCCACAGGGACCACCTGCTCAACTCATCTCAGACCAAGCATGGCCCAGACACACTCCTAGTCTTGACTGGGAGTATCAGCACAACTCTGGAAAGTAGGTTTTAAATTAATCTCCTACTACTTGTTCTGAAAGCTCTAGTGTGGTACAGTTTGGTGAATAATTGTTTGACATTCACCTTATTTACTGCCTTCAGGAAGCTGTAAACCTGATTTATCCCCTCTTAGCCTTCTCCTCTCTACACCAAGACCTCTCAGTCTTCCTTTATAAAGCAGGTAGTCCATACCTTCCAGCACATTAACCCTTTTTTCATAAATGTTCCTATACCTTCTACCTACCTCTGCTATGTCCTCTGTGAAGCACTGAGACCAGAAATGCCACCGGTTCTCAAGATGTGAATTTTCAGTGCATAAAAACAGAGCTGAATTCAGGGAAAATACAGAGCTGATTTTTGTTTGGGTTTTTGTCTTTTTACAGGATAAGAACACACACGCAAACCTGCAGCAAATCCAGTTTGGAACAAACCAAATATAGCATAAACCAGTGGGAAAAAAAGGCTCTGAATTACCTAATACTATTTCAAAAGCAGCTCTAAAACATTTATCTGATATGGCTATAAATTTATCTCAAGGTATGTGGATTCCAAGCACAGTGAAATGACCCCTTTAACACTGTGGTGACATATGGAGAACACCAGGATATTGGCAACTGTAACCATATTCACATGTTTTCCCAAGCAGACAGATGGAGCATCTGGGCTCCTGGGGAAATAGTTAAACTGCTTCCCATTCACAATTCAACTGGCATTTTCACAAATACCTGAACAATTGTCTCATTATGTGCAAAACCAGATACCCTAAGGAAAACACTAGATTAATTGCCACCCAAACACACTTTCAACTCTCAGAAGTGTTGCACCTGCTCCGTTGAACCCATAAGGAAGAACAGAATATTGGTCACAAAACACCCAAACCAGAACCAAATAACAAAGGTCTCTGCCAGAGAAATATGTTTCTCAGCCACAGATGCAAACTCTGTAGATAACCAAGTTATGCAGATATTTGGAATACTGTGTGATTTTTGGGATGATTTGTGAAAATGTGGAGCTCTTTAATTCCAGCCTGTATCTCTTTCTCATCAAAATCACTGCTCTCTTTCACTCTATTCTTTCTCCTTTTTTTTTTTTCTCTTTTTTTTTTTTTTTTTTTTTTTGAGTCTTGTCTTCACAGAATTTGTTTAGGAACCCATAGGGAATCACTCTACATAGGCTTTTAAATATAGGTGTCATAAACCAGTAAATCTTGCCCCAATTCCACATATATTAAGCTCACCAGTTGGTTAGCAACATCCCCTCCTTTAGCTCTCAAATACGATAAGACTTTATCTTCACCAGCATCTTCAATCTTAATTCTGTCAGCAGACGTGACATTAACAAGACCAGAAGTCATGGCAGTCAATCTCATTTTCACAGACAACTTATTATCATCTTTCTTTCCATTGTCCTTCTATATGCTTTATAAATATCTAATTGTCTTTTATGTGAGTCTGAATTTAAATGCTCACTTCTGTAATGCCTGATGTTCTAAATGTGTAGTACCATAACACCGTAAAAGAAACCTTCCTATTAACTCCAGGAATCAGATATTCTTGCTTTCTGGGTGTAAAAAGTCATCATAAAACACCTTTTGCAAGATACCATAAAGAATAACTACAATATTCCTTGTACTGATATTTTATTACTAAATTGTTTCTCAGGATGGCCCTTCAGCATCTTTATATCAATATCATCAAAGACTTGATGACTTGCAAGTCTGTCCGTCATGGAACAGTTGATGGTTGATGGCATAGCTGACTATTTGTATCTTTTTAACATTTCAATAATTCATTGTGCCATTAGATTACATTTTGCCTTTGGCAATATTAAGTAAGAAATATCTTTGGAGTATGTATCTGTTGGAGTATCTACACTTACAGAAAAAAAAATGCTTTTTTATGCTTACTGTTATGTAACCAAGAATACTGTGATGGTTTTGAATAAGCATTAAGATGTGACTAGACATTTTGCAAAGTATGGACAAAAATTTACTTAAATAAATTCAAATCTATGAAAGAGAAATACTCCTGAAGATTTTTTTTTTTTTAATATACGCTCTTACATATTATTTTTCCTAACTATTTGCTATACCTATCTGAACAAGAAGTAGGAGCAAATGGGATATTTAAATGATGAAAGAGTTTACACAGAGACTGAATGATACAAGGATCCTTATTTTCTTTTCTCTTAACATACAAGCATTTTCAGGACACATCACACCACTTCTTCAGAAAATTAAGAACATCATGAAGTGTTTTGTTCTGCAATGAAATTCATGTAGCAGAACAGCTTTTCTGCAAAAAAACCTACCAAATAATGCTCTGCTTAATTGCATCATTTTTCCTCACCTTGTGACAAAAACAGTTGAGGAAAGAATGAAGATAAAGTCGAGACATATCTCCAATTCTTTGTGAGAACTGTTATTGCATACTTTTCTTAAAAGTCACACACTATGCAGGAAACAAAAAATTCTAAAAACCTCATAATAGGGATGAGGAGTAGAGAGCCAGAAAGCTAAGGTGAGAAGAAATGTTAAGAAACATACTGAAGTTTATAAAAAGTTTATAAAGTTTATAAGAAGTTTAAAAAAATTCAGTTCTTTCTCCACAATTAGTTCTAAAATTTGTCTCCACCAAGTCATTGGAAAATGACATTCTTCTAAGAAAAAAACCCTTAGCCTGTAGCTTCACGAGATGTTTCTTGACATAGCAACTGGAAATTATCCTTGACAGAGCACTTATCTGTGGAACAGAGATCTATTTCCTTGACTTTATTATTGATATGATCAGGAATTCATATGATAGTTCCTCATTTTCTTAGGCACTGAATAAACACCAGAATGAAATCTAAAAAAAAAACAAAAAAAAAAAAAAAACCAAAACCATAATAAAAACTTCCCTCAGAGTTTTAGATTCTTAATTGTAAGATAAGTTGTATCAGATGTATTCACCATCCCAGTGAAGGATGCAAGGAGAGATAAAACAGTAATCTTCCATCACTTCCATGGATATGACCTTATGTTTCCCCTCTCGCTCTGCTAGCACGTTGGCTACTGATGCAGATCAAAAGATGGGGTTTGACACAGCACCCCTCTGATAGTTTCTCAGGAAGCTTCTGCAATGTGCTCTGTCTATTTGTCAGCCTTTCCCCCTCCTCTCCTCATCAAGTATTTATTTTTCACAGTAATGATGACAGATACAAAGAGGAAGAATGTATGGGGAATGTCATGTTTCTGACACTAACACTGGGCATCGTGTCATGCCTGAGAAATGTATCTTAAGGTACATTATAAGGAAAGCACGCAACCAGGTTTTTGAGTGATTGTAAGTTTGCTTTTTTAATAAAAATCATAAATCCTATTTAAAAAACTATTATGTCAAATGGGATGGTGTACAGAACTTCCTGAATTCTATCATTATGTCAGATACAGGTCAAATGAGAAGCATTAACTGAAATAGAATACAAAATGATGAAACATCCTTTCTTACGCAAAATGTTAGGATAGGAAATGAATGTATTGAATAGAAGCTATAGAACACACTCAGGAAAATATTTTCCATGTAGTGTACATCCAAATTGTCAAAATCATTGCTTCAGATTTTTACAAATACCAGAAGTTTATCTGCAGTCAAAAAGTACTAGACTAATTGCATTGAAGGAAAAATCCACCAAAAGCTCATTTCCACACAGGTTTAGGTTACCCAAGAGATAACTTAAGAAAGAAAACGATATGGAGGACAGTGTCTGAAGGGATGGGCTTTCATTACTAGTTTAGAATATTACCTCTAACTTGCTACAAATCAAGATCGAGGGAAATAACAATGCAGTGTTCGAGTGTAAAGTGATTAGTGTCACAGATATGTTTATTGTGAACACTATTACTGTTATATCAAATAACATATTGCAGCCACACAAATATATTTTCACTTATTAGGTTTTTGGTATTTTTTTTTAATTAAAGAGATTAGTGAACATCATCATTCCTGATAAAAGAAAATGAGAACTTTAAATCTGATTTGATATTATTTTGTGTCACTTCAATATTAAAATGATATACAACAAAGAATAAAGCTCAAATATTTTGTCTAATTATTCTACAGATAATATTAGTTCTGATGAAAATAATGAATGCTAAAATTCTAGATATTCTTTTGCTTTCTCCATTGTCTTGCTTCCCCTTAGAAGCACACTTTGACATACTACTGATTGCCTGGGCATCCAAGGGCTATAGATACTCTGAAATACTTCTTCTCTTCCATAGCAGTTGTACATTTGAGAATTTCATCAGGAGCTGCATTCACAATTTGGAGAGATGTGTGAAGTCTGGGAACAGAAATTTGGCTGCACCAAGCGCAGATACTAGTTAAAGCCTGGTACTCTGTAGGATACATAGATCATGGCTTTTCATTTTGTGCCTACTACTTGGTTTTACAAGATGAAATAATATTTTTTTTTTAATTAAAATAATCATAATATTTCAATAATCTAATATGTTAAATTATTAGGAGAAAAGGGGAAAAAAATTCTGTATCTTTTTCAGTAGCAACATGAGGTTACATTATAGAGAAAGCTACAGGGAAATCTGCCAAGAACAGAATAACTCCTCCATAAAGGCATCAGTCCAATTTTCAGCTCCTCCCATAGAGATTGTAAGAAAAGCAAAGCAAATTTTACTTCTGCTTAATGATGATGAAATCTCATGTGCTACCCTGAAATTCTTAGGTGATTCCTTTTTCCTTATCCATGGCTCTATTTCTGAAGAGTATAAGAAGGCTGCACAAATATTATTCTTTTTTTCCTTTGTTATTTACTTTGCTTTCTTCTTTCATTTTGTCAGAATGGTTCCTGGTTAAACTAAAATTGAATGCAATATTTGTCAGTGGGCTACTGAATAATAACTACAATATACTGCTCTTGTTTATCTTACCCTCTAACCTTTCTTCAATCTGCATGATGGTTTTAGGTTGAAAACTTCCTAATATCTCTATAGAAGGTAGGACAAGGACTAATCTCAGAGAATTAATTAATAATGAAATAACATTCATTCTCAACATTACATAAGATGATTAGCTATCTGCACATATGGCCTGAGTTTAGTTCAGTTTGCCAACATTTATCCATATTATTCTTTGTAAGAAATCCAGTCAAGTCAGCCACTTAAGTGGAAAACCATGTATACTTGTTTGTAAGACTAAGACCTATAGGTAAGTGTATACTAAAACCAAGCATTTAATACTGCAATCATAACTCAAGTGTTAGTCAAAAGCTCTGTCATAAATGCAGGAATCTTTCCCATTTATTATATTACATTTTCTCCATATTTAAGTGCTTTTGCCTTGCATTACTGTAACTTATAGGGATGGTGAATAACACAATCTACCTGACTGACTACAAACAATAAGGATATAATTTTTTCTGCTGGTCTGAAATTATGTGCAAAGGTCACATCCAAAGAAAGAAGCAAGCATCAGTATTCGGTTGATAGTCTCCATATTGTGTGATCTAGAAAGCCTGATGGAATTGGCTTTGCTATTCAGTTACACTTGTTATGGTTATATATTCCACCTATTTATTTGAATATCTGCCTTCTTTGTTTATAGTTCTTTACACAAACTTGCCACAAAAATGCACCATTTTCAAAGTGTAGTAAATAAACTACTTTCTTTCCCAGTAATAATTTATGTAGTTAATTTCCTAAAACAGATTCCTGAGGCAATAAAGGCAAGCATGATTTACTTTCAACACAGCATAGGCAAATATCTGACATATACAATATTTTAGATACTACCAAACCATTTATCAAACACATGATACATTTTTGCTTTGGATTAGTTTGGTTTGATAATATTATGTTTAATCATTATGAAAAGCTAATTTGAAAGTAAGTAGATAACTGCAACAGGTACACTGACATATCATCCATTCTTCATAAAACATCCATAGTAACTGTCCAGCAATTACATTGCCATTTCATTTTTTATGCTTAAAAAATACCATTGTGTAAAACTCTTCCTGCTCAAAATATGTACTCATAAGATCTATGGCAGAAATTTCTCCATTTATAGTTTTCAGGTAATACATGACTAGAAAAAAATATTTATTTCTGTGTGCTTCCAGCTAATGAATTCTGAAACCAGAATCATCAATGCAAAGTTTTAAATAGATATGCTTCCTCCTAGCTTAAGTAACACCAAGAAAGTTTGTATCTAAATAAAAGTATATTTTTAACTTTCTTCTTTTCAATATTTTCTGTCTAAAACGCATATGAAATATTGACTCGAAACTCAACTCTAAGGGATCTCCAGAAGTACATGCATTTTCTGTGCATTTGTGACTATATATTTATTCTCATATAGAAGTGGTTTTATCTACTTATCTTTAGATAATCTTTTTTCTCAATCTCTAGACAACTGTGCTTGAGTACTGAATGGTTGCTCTTTGTTAGTGTGAGCATATGGCTGAAGAGTGGTACATTATGGTACGCTGAATTTAGCCCCTTTAATTTACATTATTCCTTAACATTTAGAAACAGATCAGAGAAGTTACTTGGGCAGTGGTTTGCCACTGACACTGTTCACTGGTTATGTTACTTTCATGACAACTTTTTTTTTATGAATGACCCAACACACATATATGCATAATACTTAAAGAATCC
>VZRU01000036.1:4905-27877 GCA_013398155.1 Pedionomus torquatus | reverse complement strand
AAAGTTAAAATCTAGATGGCCGCAACCATAAACTTTTCAATGTGTAAGTACTGAAATGCAAGAATTGAAGGATGGGGTAACTAAATTTTGATCTCTTGGGCTGCAGCTTTTGAGTCTGAATATGATGAAGATGACAATGAAAAAGACAAAGGTAGGAATTGTGTCAGCTGCCTGGGTGAGGCATTAATGAGACCCTGACCTGTTACCTCCTAGAAAATTTGTGGGAATAATTCCTTTTTAATTCTAGAGCCCTCTAGAAACTGACTTTATTCATTTTTATTATAAATATAGTTAGTGATAGGAAAAATGCCAAGACAAAATTTAAATGCTTACATAGAGTTTACTGCTGTCTTCTCAGTTAAGAACAGAAATAACCAATACCTAAGGAAATTAATTGGATGTCGCTATGATGGACTAGAAAATTGAAGAACTGTAATTTTGTATTTTTTCTAACACATTTTGCACAATATACCATGCTCTTCTATGTGCTTTTTTGATCTCTGATGTGGAAAAGCTCATGTTATCAATAAATTAACATTTGAATGATCTACAATCTATGTTGCCTAATTGTGGGCAGAAGCAAAAGTTCTTACCATGGGAAAAATATTTCATTAGTACCTATGATTCCACTTCAAAAAGAGATGGACACAGATGTTGCAACTGGAGCAGGAATGAGACTAAAGAGCTATTCTGGAGGGTATCCCTGGATCCACATTCTGGATATTACTTCTTATTTGCTCAATATGTGCCAATTTGGCACATGCTTCTTCCTCCTCTCTTCTAACTCAAGGGTTTTGGCCATTCCAGTGGATTGACAGAGCCAAGATATCATCCACTCTGCACCTCTGCTGGTTACTTCACTCCCTTCAAATGGAATGTTTATGTCTACTGCTCTTTATTGTTCTTTTGAATAATATGCACCAGTATACTTTTATACCTACACACAGTTAAAGAATGTCAGAGACCATTTTTTTCTTTTTTAAATACTCCAGCAAGAATATCTTCGCTATCTTTCATATCTCCTGAGAGAAACAAAAGTAAAGAACAATTATCATATACTATATCACAGTCCAATTTTATTTGATCATAAAACAGCAGGCTATAGCATTATGATTGACATAGCCTGCTAATGATGTTTTTTCTGGCGCTTACGGTTTTCAAATATAATTTTAAGTTTTCAGCTTTTGGTGATGGCATTTAATAAGATTTTTAAATAAATCTAAATTAACACAAACAGGCAGGAAATTAAAAACACAGAAATCTGCAGGTGTTAAAGAATGAAAATTAAATGCTGTTCAAGATACTGTAATTCTTATTGATAAATTTCAACATAATCTCTTCTAACAGAATTGTAAAAGCCATGTGCCAGTAATCTAGTCACATATTTGACACAATGTACTTAGTGAGTACTTGCAAAGTTAATTAATATGACACTTAATTTATGTTTTTTTTTAACTACTTTAACAATATTATTTTATGCTAAACATCCTATAGCCTCAGTTTTAGACTTCTCTGAACCTTTACTTAAACTTTATGTCAAAATAAATTCACCACTGACAACAGGTTCAATTTAAAAGTGTATGCATTCAGTAAACTCTGGTTTCAGTTTATGATCACAGACAGCAGTAAGCTACAGAATGCAGGATCCTGGAAGTCATTGTTGTAGAACCTGGACAAAACCTAACCCTATATCTAAAATATACATATTTATTCTTTCACTCCCTGTATCTTAAATTTAACTTGAAAAAGGAGTTGAAGCACTGACTAGCAGCAAGCTGAAGAAAAAGAGGTCAACGAAAATGTCTTACAGGCCTACCTAGAAATTGTTACTATAATGAACGCTTTTTCTATATAAATAACAAATACATACTATTTAGCTGAAAAGCCAGTGCTACAGTTGGTTGTGAACCAATGAAAACCGTAGCTAGTAATTCTTCCTTACACACTAAAAGACTCTAAGGGATAGATTCATGACTTGACGATGGAGTAACTAGCAGCTTTCCAAAGTTTTCCTTCTCATACCAGACAAATGTGATACTTATGTTACTTGTCTGTGATATACAGCTCCACACTGAAATATTTATAGTACATTGTTACTACCTGTTAACTCCTGTACCGCTGGAAAAAACATAATAGAGTGACAAGAAAACGAAAAGTAAACTGTTTACTTGTGAGCAAAAAGGAGCGATAGTTTCAGAATTAAAATGCTGTCAAATGGCATGCTTGTTCAGCATTATCTTTGAGGGATCTGGCCCATTACATGATGCTCAGTATAGATTTGATAACTGAATTACCCAGGCTTAGGAATTGTTTGTCACTTCAAAACACTATTTTGTCTGGAGAAAATAATACTCTGCAAACCAGGTCTTTTCTGTTAACATTCAGGGAGACATCTCTGTATTGCTTTTANAAATAAATAAATAAATAAATAAGGTAAAAGAAATCCATGGCAAAATGCCAGTGGCAAGGGGCAGCAGTTGCACACTATGACTTGCTAAATTCACACTGGAAATCAGATTTTTTTTACTTTTTTTTAATTATCGGAGTGACAGTGGAACTGGCTACCAGAAGGGGTGAAAAACCTCAATCCCTGGGGCTTTCACGACCTATTAGAAAAAGCTACAGGTAACCTACCTGATCTAATGTTGGCAACAGACCCGATGTGAACAGGAGGTTTGGACAGATGATCTCCACAGGAAGTGTTCAATCAACATTTCTGTGAGTCCATTATTACTAAAATTTTGATATGTAAAGTGTATCCTTCATAGCTGTACAGCACTTAACACATTTACTTTCCTTTAATAGTTAATTGGAAGAAATGTTTCTTCAAAATATGATCTAATTTCTTTTAGCTGTTCATTTTAAGAAGGGGTGAATTGTGAACTAGACTATACTAACTATAAATACATCTTAGACTGAGAACTTGAGATGTAGACATTCAATTTTAACTAAATTAGCCCTGCCTTCTTTGATTATAAAGAAGATGTAGGTTGATTTAGTTAGGTGCAGGTGGCATGTTTATGAAACTTATTAAGTGATTGCTTCAGGTAAACTTCATAAGCAGTCTGAATGGGAGGGAACTTTAGCATAGCAGCAGTTTCTAATGAGATTCACTCTAACATTTCTTTAATGGTAACAGTAATAGCAATAATACACCTCTCAAGAAAATTAAAATCAGCGCCACTTTGTTCTTGTTCCTAGCAACAGTTCTTGTATTTCCTATACCTTTTTGAGAAATTCCAGCCTAAGAAATAAACTAAGAAATATCTTTTTAACCCATTCATTATTGGCTTTGTCTATAGTATCCTAACTTATATGCACATTTTGATGTGGGTTTGACTTTTATTTTTGCATACTCAAATCTTCAAAATTAAATTGCTTGGCATTGACAAATAAGAAATTAAAGTCTAGACCCAAACCTGGTAATCTGGATTCTTCTCCATGTTCAAAGCTACAGAAAATTTCTGTGTTCTTCAGCAAAGATAGTAAAACTGTATTAATGAATGATATTTTTTAGCATGTAGAAATATTAGAGGGACTCAAGAAAGAACTTTAAAATAAAAAATCCACTTTAACTAAAATAGATTTACTTGTTGCTTTTCCTTTTATACTGAAAATTGATTCAGAAAAAAAAAAAAAAAAAAAAAAAGAAAGAAAGAAAGAAGTGTGTATTTTTCTTCCAAGAAGACATTGTCAAATCTAAAGGACCAAATGACTTCTGAAGCCCAAATGAAATAAGAAAGAATAGCTTAGAGGTTTCAATGCTTCTCATGGGTTTCAACGAGGTTTTAGAATTACTTTTCACTGCTTGAATTTATAAGTCTTTTTTTACCATCTTACTGATGGTAAAGTATATTACTGATATTTGTTTAATTTAACTTTATTCCAAAGTACTTATTTTAGACTAGGTTGATTTAAATTGGCATGGTTTATGGTTTTTGATTTTCAAAAGTCTACTGCTTATGCAGAAGCCTTAAAAATATGTTCATGACAATGTGCTGTAAGTTAGGCATACGAATGAGTTACTAACTCACACTTCAGAGGCAGATTTTCCAGAATAGGCATGCACAGTTATGCAAAACAACGACAACAAAAAAATTATTATGGATGCAGCTGGTCACCAGAAAACATAGTAGGTCATTTAAATCTGTTAATAAAGGGCATTCAAATGAAAAAAATACAACTGAAAAATTTGAAAAATTAGAAGCATTTGAATATTGAGTTTAATTTAGAAGAAATGGCATCTTGTCATAGGAACTTGGCTAAAGAAGATGAATTTGAAGTCAGTGAAACTCTACTGATGAAAGGGACGGGTTCTGAACCAATAAAGTTTCATTGTTCCCCTCAAAATTTAGGTTTACTATTACTATTTCTTTTAACAAAGCGATGCTGGAGTCTTCATGTCCGTGTGTCCAGACCATACTTGGTCATCTGGAAATATAACCTCAATAAATTGAGATGCATTATAATATTTTTCAGTTCTATTGTCTTCCAGTGAATTTGTTCCCCTGTTTGCACTTTATTGATCAGGTTGTGCTGGATTATTTAAACAGTAGTAACTTTAGATACTGTGGTATCTTCTGAATATTCTTAATCTTTATTTATGCTAATCTTTACATTATTTTGTTTGGAATGCCATACATCTGGAATGAATGTTTCTCTGTGTTCACCTTCTCTTGTCCTTCTTTGTATAAATAATGACAAAATACTTGCAGAAACAAAATTCCTTTCTTTGTGAAAGATAACACCTTTATTGCCCTCTTAGCTGGATTTGAAGCAGATTGAGTTAATGAAACATGCAGCTCAGTTTTGGTTTTCTCCTGTGTATCTAAACAGTAAACATAATAGATCTGTTTNTTTTTTTCTTCCCTTTTTTTTTTTTTTTTTTTCTGCAGTGGCTCACCTTTGACATATCTTTCAAATTACACCACTTGTCTTTAGAATCCTACATGTTGCTGTTCATTTGGAAGCCTCATTTATTTTTAAAGTCCTATTTTGACAGGTTTCTTGCTTTTAAAAGAATTAGCTGCATAAGAAATTGATCCAACTAACATTCAATCTTGCACACACTGGAATGCTTCTGTGACTGACAGGTTACATTATACAACTATTTTTTTTCTTGCTTTATGTTTCCTTCAGATACTTAAAACCATTCCTCCTCCTGTCTAGAGTTACAAGTGCTGCGGTCTTTGTAGTACTTACTTTGATGTAAGAGAAATTGGTTCGAAGTTCTTGTTTTAATTGATCAGGTCACACTGTGGAACCTCATAAAACCAAGTCAGACTAACAAACTAAAAACAGGTTTTAATTTTACAAAGTGGTAACAAAGTCACACAAAGTTTTACTCTAGCTGAAACTGCTTCAAGACTCCAACAAACATTAACAATCCAGACTGAGAATGTCACTCAGGAGTTAATACTCATGCAGCCAACTTAAGAATACTTAAGGTTTATGGTCGACTACCCAAAATGTGCTGTCACTCACCTGTAAGATGGGAGCTCTCAGTCTCTACAAAGGATGAACTGTAGGTGGTACCCCAACCCACAGCGAGAGCAGACCCTCTGCTCTGAAGGAGACTGACTCAAAATGGTTCTCTTGTGAGGTCCCATTTATGCCCAACTTCAATCTGCAGTCCTATATGGTCATGTGCCCCTCCCATTGTCCAAAGACCCCAACTTCTTCACCATGTGGGCCTAACAAAGAGTGTGGAGAGAAGTTTTCATGGACTGTCACCGAGTCCTTGCTAGACTTTTGAGGGTTTTTGTCAGATCTTTGTCCAGGCTTTGTTGGGGTGGGTGCATCTGACACAGATCTGAAGCTTAAAACTAGTATCTCACACATGATAGATACATTCCTTCCATAATAAACCAGTTTGGGTTGTAACACATTTACTTTCCTTCTCTACCACTCTCCATTTTGCACCTGTATTAACTGAAAAATGAGAAGAGTCTATAGCAGAAAGAGAACTTGGAAAAGTCTTGAAAAAATCTCTCAGAATATGAGTACATTTTATAGCTGTAGTAAGTGTTCATGAAATGTCTTTCATAACTACTACAATTCAAGATATTTAGATTTCTCCGTAATTTGGTAACGTTCGGTTTAACCACTCTTTAAAAGCTGTATTCCTTTGAGAAATATCTGAGCTTTCCAAATAACTATACTTTATCATACATTATATAATTATACATTATATATGATATTTTACATTATATATTTTACAGTTAATTATCCAGTATTTTGGTACAACTAATTAAGACAATGATAATGGTGGAAAAATAATTCCACAAAACCACAAAGATTCACTCAGCAAGCAGTGCGGCTGGCTGAAAATTAACCTTATTTATGTTAAAAAATTCCTCAGATTCTTTTTGTTGTGTTTATTTTATTATGTTTCAGCTTTGTGCTCCTTTGCAGTTGCTGATATCAGTGGTACCAGAAACTAAAGAACTGAAAGGAGAATTGAAGCACAGATTAGTTTTACAAATCCAACCATCTAAAATTGATGTAATGATTCTGACAAGGAAATCTAATCCCCTCTTCCACTGCAAAGCTAAACTCCTATATATAAACCAATATCTATCTTTGAGTCACATTACTTGTGAGAGAATTTTTTTAACATATAGAGATTACTGTCAAGATCATGGCCCAGGCATAAGCGATTCAAAAGGCTTATCAAGAAGGTTAGGTATCTCTTTAAACAGCTTTCATCATTTCCTCTGAGCCCTTAAAATTTAGTAGCTTCTGTTTTGAAGAAATCTGTTAATTCTCATGTCTCACAAGGCTTAGGTGGACAGCCTGTACTCTAAACAGAACATATTGCCAACTAGTAACTGTAGACAAACATTGCAATACATACATAAAAGAAAAAAAAATCCAAATGTCCTTTTATTTTCCTTTTATTTTATACAGAATCTCTATGACTAATGTTGCTCAGGCTACCCACAGTGACCTAAAACAAGTGGGAAAAAATAAACAATCAGATCTTCTTTCTCTGGCAGAATTGATTTTCCATTTATTTTCTGGAAAATAAATTTCTGCTACAAATTGCCTTTCAACAACTACCTTGGCCCACTAGGATTTCTTCTATGGCCTGCTATTACATATTTTTAACTCTGCTCACTGCTTAAAATTTCTGGCAAGCATTACAAACTCACAGCCAAATGGATTAGAGTTTCATAAATATGGACAGCAAATACTTTGTACAATCACAGATATATGGTCTTCATACACTGTCATATTTTTACATGTTTTTGTCATTTGAAAATCTTACTCTGCTTATCTTCTGAGGTTTACAGAAACTGGCACCTTATTTAGGAATCCTCACTTGTGCTATAGTTAGAACTTTAAAAGAGACAATTAAGGGCTAAAGTGTCAAGATCTGTTTCACTGAACAACTATAACACTTCAAAGATGAAAGAGATTTATCAGGAAATAATTATTCTATGTCAGAACTAAAGATTGACAAGACAATTATGAGTGTCTAGCCTCACTTTCTGCCACCTATGGGATGTTGGTTTTCACTGAGTTATTGCTGCACTGAGCCAATATATTTGTGTAAAACAAATTATGCTAACTTGAAGCAATCTTGTAGGAAAGTTTTGTCTTGAGCTGAGGATACAAAAGGTATATAGATATTTCCAGTTGTTAATTTCTCCATATCTCTTGCTTTTTAAATAGTTGTGTTTTTCATTTGTCCTTCCCGCCTGTTCCAAGTCCCCCCCATCTGCTGTTTAAATCTCTCTCTCTTGAACTTCAACATAATTACTGAGTTAGGGGTTAGACTAGATGATCTCCAGAGTTCCCTTCCAACTCCATATCATTCTGTGATTCTGTGAGTACTGTTTATTCTGGAAGATAGTTTAATACTCAGACCAAATAATTTCTCAACATTTTTTGGTTATTCCACAGTAGTTGAAAACTCTCTAGAGATTTTTTTCCCAGTTTTTAAATAGCTGTTTTAGTTCTTTTAATACCTACCATGATTTCTAGTCCCTTCTCAAATTACAGGCACTAAACCCACGCATTTTATTCCTGTGTCAGTCAAACACTATTATAGAGCAAACTGATTGGTCTTGTCTAGTTAATTCCTTTTTTATATTGTACAAACAAATCTTATACCCAGCTCTTTACAGCAGCATCACACTAAGAACTTATACATATACATGTATTTATTTTTTTTCACTGTATTCAGAGATGGTTTCCAGAAATACTGACTTCTGTGATGTGCTCTTGTTTTATAAGGATAGTCCTCACATCTTGTTCACAGGTGTATAACTTTTTATTTTATCTAAAATTCTACTTCAAAATCTCTTGTATTTGACAATGTTTTTGCAACGAAAATTGCTTCATGAAATCTTGTCAGTAGTTAATACTTGGATGAAGAAACATGGGCTCTACTGACATTTTTTCATTTGCACATCAACTCAGGAATATTCATTGATCAGGAAATGAGTTTCTTTCACAAAACCTAGTTTAAACTAAGCAAATATATTCTATGTCTTTACTTCATTATTAACTGATTCTTAAAACCAAAATAATCACTAGGTCCACTCTCTGCTTTGATAGCCGCTTTGATAGAATTCATCAGGACAAAGTATATGAGGTTCTCAATTTTCAAAAACTCCTCTTACTTTAAGGATGGTGAGCCATGCTTTTATAAAGGTTTTGTGTTCCTAAAACTGAAATCAAGATTTTACTTTATTTTCCAAAGTTCTTTGGTACCTTTGGCTCTTCTTGTTTTAATTCTTTACAAATCTAGATTTAAATAAAATAAACCTATATAAGTGGTTTTATTTATTTATATGGTTTGGAAAGAAGCTAGTCATCCCTCCTTGGCTGTGAAATCCACAATTTTGTTTCTACTTTTCTACTATCTTCACTGGTTAGCATGTTAACAGAAAGACCTTAGAGAGGGAAGTTATATCTTCGTATCATTTTGTTTTGGACGTGGTTTCATACAATAGTATGAAAAATCAACAAAATTACTATTCTACACAGTATATTTTATAAAATTACATGCATTTCAAGTAATGTATGCATCTTTAGCACTTTCGAATCTACTGAAAAAATGCAGAAAGCAACATAGCTCCTTTTGAGATGATGGAAGTAGTATTGAAGTGTGACCTGGTGTGAAACTTTGTGATACATCTGTGCATCAACAGCTGAAATACATGAAAATATACACAAATATGTTTTTTCAAGCTTTAAGTGCCTCCATTAAATTTTGTTATTACAATTACTTGAAAAATTGAGAAGCTCTCATACTTCTGCACTGTAAAGCATCTATTCTACTTGTATGATATGTTTCTTATATTTTAAAGAGGGCATGAAAACATATTTGCTCAGTGCCTATACAGTAATCAGTTGCAATATCCTACATTTCTATCACAGTATTTTTCACAAAATATGTGAAGAAATTAGAGAAAAATATACATAGGAAATTAGTCAGAAAAATCATCTGTGTTGACATATTTTTAAATCTTATTAGGTTAATCAAGTTTTGAGAATGCTGCAAGTGAAATATTGTTGGTAATATTTATACCTCAGTTCCCCCATGCTGCCAAGGCTAATTGGAAATCAGGGACTGCAGGGTGAGTGCAGAGCCCTGCCAGTGCCCGGGTTGCCCCAGCTCCTGGCTCCTACTTTGGAGCCGCCCGCCCCCATCCCTCCTCTCGCCTTTCAGTGTATATCTAGTAACATATTATTGCCGTCATCTGTATTTACCAAATTGAGCATAAGAGCAAGTACAAAATATGTAGTAAAGTATATAAATACATTAAATGTATTTTAGTGTAAATTATAGTTCTTCATTTATTATAATAAAAATACCTCCAAAATTACATAGAATATTCTACTATTTTGCAATCATAAACATTTTTAAATAAACTAAAGAAACCCAAACACAGTCCTCTATGTGCTTTATAGTTACTTAATGTTCCTTTGTAATTCTGAATGTGTTTGTGTTAAATTAATCGAAAAAATATGAGATTATTTCTGTAGGAAAAGTTACACTTCTAAATGCCTGTGGATTGCAGCTAAACTCAGCTAAACACAATGTAGTTTAATGACGCAGCAGGTGCATCAAATTACTAAGTAGATTTTATCTTTTGTCATTTGAACTGAGCCCATTACTGTGGAGAGCAGTGATTTGGTGACGTAACAAGCACAATGAAAAGCACATTAAAAGCACTGAAAGTAAATGATGCATATTCTGCAATTATAGCAGTCAAGGACTATGAAGACACTCTGCAGTTGCAATACAATGTGGTTACAGTGGACAGGCTACTGAACGGATTAATTTGTTGTCACTTGCAAGACAATGAATGCAATCCAAGCTTTTGGTCAAGCATCTGTAACTATAGCCTTTTGAAAACCTGTGATGTTAAATATGCCTTGTTTAAATGGACCCAGTACATGAGATTTTATTAAAAATGTTATTTATGTAACTGACTCCATATCCTCTTAATTCTGTTTTAACAGACTCTATCCACTTATTCAACAAGATGCTTTTCTTACAATGCTCATATTATCTACAAATATATTTATTTTCTCTCTTAATCTTCAGTTTCTGTGTTCTCTATCCTTTTTCATATTCACTCATGGCTCTGATACCTTTCTCCTGCTAGGAACTTCCATACATGCCATTTCTGAATTTAGGCTTAAAAAACATTTTTAAATACCATATCCAAAACTATACTGGTCATACTGGCTATTGTATTCTGTAACTACCAAATAATACTTTAAATGATTTATCTCTTAATAGATCAGCTTTATACTCTGATTCCTGGAATTCACATTCAAAAATGGGAGTGATTTTTTTTTGAAAGCTAGAAAAATAATGGAAGAACTCCTGAGTGATTTATTTCACATTAGGCACTGAACTATTTCTGCAATATCCTAGATTTAGGGATGCACAAAGATACTGAAATGATTCTGCGTATCCATTGCTCATGCTATCTGTTTGAGAAAAGCAGCTAAAAACCTCGTTCAAGAGCAGAGATCTTTCCTGAACAAAATAGAAAGTGCTATGAATAAAAAATGTTTGTGATAGAAATGGACTGATAGCCTAAAGCAAGCAAGGAATGTTTGATCTATATATTTCATAACACAAAAACAAGAGCGGAAATCCTACCTTGTGGAAATCCTACCTCACTGAAATCAATGGCAAAACTCTCATATTTTTTTTATAGCGAGGTTTTTCCCTGAAAGACCTGCAAAGATGGAAGAATGATGTGCTTAGGTTTTTTTTTTTGGGGGGGGGGGCACTGTAAAAATACAGCCATTAATTTCCCAGCAGCATTTTTTACCGAAGTCCTTGCTGTGGGGCTATCATTTGACTGAATTTGAGAAGACAGGAGTTTGCTCCGTTTACAATTGAATGAGAGGTGTGTAGCTTCATGCCTTAGAAAATACTCAGACCCATCTGCATCCTGAAGAGCTTCACCCACTTATTCGTGTGATAATCACAAGCTCTTTGAGCTAAAAACTCTGCAGTTATGACTCATTTCTGACAGCTCTATTCCAGCAGACTTTCTCTATTCTCACTTCAGCTTCAGGCTTTTTTAGAGTCCGTGCCTTCAGCTCCAAAAACTTCATCTTTATTTGCATGGAGAAAGCTGGTGAGCATCTCAGTCACTCTCCTTCAGTTCTAGGACCAGGAAATATTCAGAAGCAGTTCTAAAAATCTTTTGTTTGCATTAGCTCCTGCAGCTCCATGGTGGGAGTTACATGATGCTCTGTCACCGCTACGCAAGGAATATGGCAGACTCCAGGAAATCAGTCCTGGTAAACTATCAGTGAGTGAAGTTAACTATCAGTTAGATTTTCAGATCAATTATATAACTGAAGCAACAAACATAAAATACAGAACATGAAAAACAAGGCATTGAGAACAGGACATCTGTGGAAAAAAATGTACTTGGTCAAAAAAGGTCTCAGCTATGTAACCACATTAGAACATCTCTAGTCTCTTTTTCTTTTCTGTTCCTAATACATAAATTGCAGAATAAAGCCAGAACAGTTACCAGTATGCTGTCTATTGACCCCCTATTTTCTTAAAATCCACTATATAAATTAAAATATCATAAGAAGTATGTAACTGTGCTGGAATTCCACCCTAGGAAGGAGACCAGGCAGACACTTAAAAAAGCAGCGCCTTTACCCAGTGAGGTGCATAGTTGTTCACTAAGGGAGATGTATGGGACCTGTCACCCTCTGTAAACTACATTTCTCCTGTTCTGTCAGAAGAATTTTCTCCAAGTATGCAACATGCACAGACTGTTCTCACCACTTTATCATTTGTCCTTATTGCTTATCTTCATACTTCATGTTCTGTACTTGATATTTTGTCTTCTTAATTCCTTTCTTTGAATGACATCATAATCTGATATCTTTCTTTTTAAAAAACTATCTTTATTTATCTGCTTGACTGAACTTTGTCATCTATTTAATAGCCATTAGATGTATCTTTTTGTTCATTTAATGTACAGAAATGACAAACATATTTTTAAACTGTATCTTGAAAATTGAAAATTAAGATTTTAGCACAAAAGAACAATTTGACAATAGAATAAACAATTCATATTTTTGCTATTTCTGCTGTAATTATTCAAATTAGTTCACTTGGTCTATTAATTGGATTCATTCAATGTCATTATTTTATTGGAGAACAAAGGGCATTTTTTGGTGTGGTTATTTACCGCACCATAAACACACACATGCTGAAAGGGAAAACTGTCATTGAACTAGCAGTGTGTACTGGTTTATTAGTAAAATCCATCTGGATTAGATATATTTGAAAATTTTGTCGTTAATACTTGTATAAACAAAATTTCTGCAAGAAGTAATTGAGAAGTTGAAAATGTTCCAAGTTTGAAATACATAATAAAAAAAAAAAAAAAACCACAACTAAAACTAAGTGAGAATGATGTCTGAAACCATAGTAAGCTGTCCTTTTTTGTGAAGTCAATAAGCTGTTCCTATTACAGTATTTCCCAGTGCAGTAATATATGTTGTTATTGTCTCTTCTAGATTTTCTTCATAGTAACCAAAACTACAAAAAACCCATCAATATTAGGACTGTGTTTCAGCAGCTTGTTGTCACACCCTGAAGCTAAGGCTAAATAGAACAATGCTCCTGTTTTAATTTTCAGAAATAATGCAAGACCCTTTTTTTTGTGTGGAAGGCTGATTGTGGGTGGCAGTATGAAGTGCTCATCTGCACAGGGTACCTTTTAGAGGAGAAGGCGAAGAGTTGACATTTTTTGTACTTTACTTTTAGATCCCGAGACCTTAATTGTATAATCACAAAGAAGAAATGGTAAATGTATCACCAAGGAAGTAACTCAATGAATGGAAGCATTGAGTCACATCTATTTCACTAGAAATAAGGTGGCAAAATAAGCTACTATGCAACTGTTTTTATTTGCAGGTGAAAAAGGAGAACAAGAATGGCATATCTGCATAAAGAACAAGTGTGTCCCATAGTGTATCACTATCACTGCTCTTCTGCTGTCCAAGTCTCTTCTGTCCTTTCTTGTAGAAACCAGGGGAACAAAAGGATGTGAAACAGCTCCATATCTAACTGGCATTTCTCCCAAGGTTGGTGGAACACGCTTGGAGACTTGGAGGCTTTGAACTAATCCCAGAGACCCTTTTTCCCCATGGGTAGGAACAACCTGAGATAAATCAGTGAGTTGTGATTGTGGACACCTCAGCTAGGACCTCTATGCCTCAAGCAACATACATACAAAACAAAAATCCTGTTGTTTTTCACATTTATAGGTGAATATGTGGTTCTCACAAAGCGAGTACTGGGGTGCAAACATTCACTTTTGTGAAACTGCCACTTGGGGAAATTTCTTTTAGTTTATTTCTGCACAGCTACAAAACTGGTAAAAGTATTCATGATATTTAACCTTCCTCTCCTCAAATATTGCCATTGCTCTTGTGGAGAAAAACATTCTTAAAAGCTGAAATCCATAGACTTCCTTTTTTTTTTTTTTTTTCACTGACTTTTTAATTAACCATTATTTCAGTCTCTAATTTATTAGGAAATAATGATTTTTAAAAAAAAAAAAAAGCTTAAACTTTGTTTTTAGAACTACTTACAGATCAAAAAATATGATCAGAGATGGCTATTTAGCTATGAGGTTACCTCCAGGCTATCAATATGAAATAACATTTTTCAGTTATTTGAGTCCAGATTCATCTCCTCTGAATTAGTCAGCCAAAAAGCAGTTAGGTGGTTCCCCAAATTAATCAGCTGCCTTTCAGTTGCAAAGAAACACCCTAAGGCCAGATAAATCATTTCCCCTTTATGTCCCATAAGCAGTAATTTGGATGGTAGGCACTCATCCTAAATGATCCAGCTCCCTTTTATCTTGACCTGGACAGCTGGATAGCCTGAAGCTGGCAAGATGTCTTTATGCAAGGCCCACAAGATGCTCTTTTCCTCTCCATCTATGCTTCTGCACAGCACTTCAAACATTTATTCCAACTATTACAGCTCACTTTTCCAAAGACGATTGCTTGATTGCTTTCTAATGTCAGGAATAGAAAACAATCGGTCAATTGAGTGGAGATAGCAAAGAATAGTACCTACCAAGGTATTTCTCAGACTTAGGAAATCATGTTCCTAAACATAGTCTTTTCTCAAGAAAACAACATTACTGTTTTTACTCCTGACCGCATCAAGAAGTAACAATACAATTTTTGGATAGTAGGAGTATTATATAATTAGATGGTAATCTTATATGTTTGCTAAGTTTAATGAAAGTTTAGTTCTCCAGAAAGAGCAAAGCTATGGGAAGTTTAAAGACCAGCAGGACCTTGCATCTTCATAGGTTTTCAGGCATCAGTCATATGTTGTTCTGCAGAATTCCAAAATCCAACATTTTTACCTGAGACAGAAAAGAGTCATGGGAACTCTCTCAGTAACATCACCATCAGTGTCATGAGTATCCCACTTCTCATGACTATAAGGAAGACATGATTCAAGTCTTGGCACCTTTCAACTGCTTTTAAGCACCTAGCCAAATTCAGCTATGGTAATGGACAGTATCTTATCCCTGGAAAGGATCACACATCCCATAACCAGGGACATCAAGTTGAAGGTCAAATTAGAAAAACTGTATTCCAGCAAGACAAATAGAATCATAGAATCATAGAATGGTTAGAGTTGGAAAGGACCTTAAAGATCATCAAGTTCCAACCCCCCTGCCATGGGCAGGGACACCTCCCACTAGACCAGGTTGCTCAAAGCCCCATCCAGCCTGGCCTTAAACACTTCCAGGGATGGGGCATCCACAACTTCTCTGGGCAACCTGTTCCAGTGCCTCACCACCCTCACAGGAAAGAATTTCTTCCTAATATCCAATCTAAATCTCCCCTCTTCCAATTTAAAACCATTACCCCTTGTCCTATCACTACAATTCCTGACAAAGAATCCCTCTCCAGCTCTCCTGTAGTCTCCCTTCAGATACTGGAAGGCTGCTAGAAGGTCTCCCCGGAGTCTTCTCTTTTCCAGTTTGAACAGCCTCAGCTCCCTCAGCCTGTCCTCATAGGAGAGGTGCTCCATCCCTCTATTCATCTTCAGAGCCCTCCGTTGGACTCGTTCCAACAATTCTATGTCCCTTCTCTGTTGAGGACTCCAGAGTTGGACACAGTACTGCAGGTGGAGTCCCACAGGCAGTAGAGGGGCAGAATCACCTCCCTTGACCTGTTGGTCATGCTTCTTTTGATGCAGCCCAGGATACAGTTGGCTTCCTAGGCTGCCAGCGCACACTGCCAGCTCATGTTGAGCTTCTCATCCATGAGCACTCCCAAGTGCTTCTCCTCAGGGCTGCTTTCCAGCCATTTTCTGCCCAGCCTGTATTTGTGCCTGGGATTGCCATGTCCCAGGTGCAGGACCTTGGACCTGGCTTGGTTGAATTTCATACCATTTGCATTAGCCCACCTCTCAAGCCTGTCCAGGTCCCTCTGGATGGCATCCCTTCCCTCCAGCGTGTCAACAGCACCACCAAGCTTAGTGTCGTCAGCAAACTTGCTGAGGGTGCATTCAGTCCCACTGTCCATGTCTCTGACAAAGATGTTAAATAGCACAGGTCCCAGTACTGACCCTTGTGGGTCAGTAAGAACAAATAAAAACACACAAATGCATGCTGATCCAGAGCTTCATTAGGTAGTTTAACGCATACTCTCCTAACTTCTGGGGAAACCATCTGGCCCTCATTCCTTCAGCCAACAGCCTGCCCGATGGAATAGCATGGATGAGATCTCTGGGAATCCCTACCAATGAAAGCCAAGTGCAATTACTGATTCGCTACACTTTGGGATGGACAAAACACAGTTCTGCAGTACTGATGAGTGTTTTTTTTTCCTTCATGCTTGCTCATCTGACCTCTCCACAGCTGGGCATCCTTCTAATGAGGTGAAAACAAACTGAGTATTCAGCCTTTCTGTCAAACCTTATTCCTCTTTCTGTATGTCCTGGTTTGAGGTAAAATGAACCAATTTTCTGTTTTACAGTTTTGCTTTCTTAGCTAGGCCTCTCCTAGCTAGCTGGGCTCTGAAATTAACAGCACATTGTGCAGAGCTGTTCCATCTCGCAGTGATAGGACCTGATTGTACCGGGGGATGGTGCAGAGAGGCCCTTGTTTAGACTTATTGCTGGAAGAACCAAGGTCAGACAATTTTCGTCGTTCGCCCATCGGAGGGTCCAGCCTTCAAGGAGGAGCAGACAGGACAGGTGACCCAGGACTGACCAACAGGGGTATTCCATCCCATCAGCATCATGCCCCCTATAAAAGCTGAAGGATCAACAGGTCAAGTCTCTTCTTTCCGGCTCTTCTTTCCGCCTCTTCTTCCCCCTGCTTCTGCTTTCTCCTTCTTTGATGGCTGACGTCCAAGGAGGGCCCTGCCTGTTCATCTGACTCTGATCCCAATCTGGGCATTCCTGGCTCCGGATCTGAAGCCCAGCTCCTGTCGGTCGCCGGGTCCGGTTTGGGACTTTTTTTTCCTGAGGCCTGCTGGTGACGTGGTCGTCATCCTGGGAGCTTGATACTGTTTTGTGTTTACTGTATACTCCATTTTTCCTTTTTTTTTCCATATATTTCCTGTTTATTGTGCTGCTTATATTTTCATTAAAGTAGTTTAGCTTGTTCTAAACTCTTGAATCTCTTTAACTCCTTCCTCTCCTCTCTTTACCCAAAGGGGGGGGAAAAGGGAGGGAGGTGGGGGGCATCTGTCGCTCAGGGTTTGGTGGGTTTGGCTGAAACCGTGACACTGTATCCCCACCTTCGTGCTCTGCATAAAACAGATATCTCCACAAATTTATCAGAAGATAAGACTTCCAGGTATCTTTCTAATTTCTCACATAATTTTTCAAAATTTGCCTAAACCACATCAATACTTCAAACCATTGGTAGGAGATAGTTGAAACACCCTTACTACCGCTTGAAGCAAGCTCTGTAAAAAGTCCTCCCATTCTTTCCTTATATCACTTTGCACTCCCTCGCTTACAGTCTGAACCCAGATGACCTGAGAATTGCCATTCAGTAGAAAAAGTAGAAAAGCCATAGAAATTCAAAAGGCTTCTGTACATCTATGAAAAGATTGGCATACGGGCTAGGTCTCCCAGTGGTTCCTGGACATATGTTTGACTCTATGTCCAGCAGCCATGCTATGTACTACAGGGGTTGTTAGGGCATAATGCTTGGTACGGAGTTTTTCAAAGCTCTATTGAAAATTTTGGGTGAAATAAAAGAAAACAACCTTGCAAGAGACAAACAGCTGAAAAATAGAAACTGTAAGTAAAATGTGTCTGGCTTCTAAAAAATCTGCTGAGAATAAAAGAAAAATATTAGTGACTTTAAGAATGGGTGTATAAATATTTGGCTACTAAGAAATACATTGGAGAAAATGTCTCATTCAAAAAGCCCTTGTTTTGATGTGAAATAATTGTACTTCATAGTGAATATTTACACAGCCATATCTTATAATGGTAGACATTCTCTGAACGCTGCCAGGTTGCTCAGTGCAAGCAGTAAACGATTCTTCATTTGTTTTCATGTAAAACAGTGTGCAGTAGTTTCAAAATGATTTTTTCTGAATGACCAAATCCTTTTTGAAATCTCAGTATATACCCATAAATATATGAAAGAAGTAAAAAAGAAAATATGTTCAGGTGGAGGTTAATGAGCTACAACAAATCTAGGGAGTATTTAGTTTTGTTTTCCTTGAACATCACTCAAAGTTTAACTAGGACTGATTAAAGAAGAAGAAGCAAAAAAAGAAACAGATGAGGTAATACCACCATCATCTTAAAATGAAGCCTCATGAGCCAAAAAAAAAAGACATCCTATTTTTCTTAAGTTTTACAAAAATTACCTTAAAAGCCTCATTTTCCTCTTTCTTTACAAATGATTCATTACCAATAGGTTAGGCCATGGCTAAATCTGTTTCTAGAAGTTTTGGCCCTGTTGCCAGGAAACAAACATTGCTGTTTTCTCTTGAGGGAATGAAGCACACTTAATGCTCTCTAAAGGACAGGATGTGAAGAAAAGAAAGATGCCTAAGCACGTCTCATAAAGATCAAGGATACCAACAAAGCCCATGCTATTTCTCCAGATATTTTGAAGTCTGGCACCTGCCAACACTCACTGTGCACTAGCTTTAATATGCCTCTTCAGAACCACATGATACAATCATGATAGCCAGGAACAAACATGACCACTACTGTTGTGCTATCGTATCCAGAACTCACTTTTGGCAGCAGAACTACCAGTGACAAAGGACATCTGCTGCCTGAAAGAGATAGAGGTTTATTTCATATCTCATTGGCCATAGAAATATGAACTGGTCCACATTCTCTCATGACTTTTTACTGTGATCAAATGGTGCAACAGAAGTGCCAACCTCCTGAAGATTAAAACAGGATTAAGACACTATTTTTGTTCACCAGGCAAAATATTTGTGATTACAGTGAATGTTAGTTAAACCTTACTTCAATGTCTGTACTGTATACCCAGAGATTAATTTAATGGGGAAAAAATGGCACTGCAATTAATAAATTAAAAAAGATAAGGCCTTCTTATGATGACCCTAGTGAAAGGGACAAATGGACAGAAAATAATACCTGTAAAAACTAGAAATCTTGCACCATTGTCATTTTTTTTGTATGTAAATTTGAATTTTTTTTTGCCATAGCCCTGAACTCTAAACAGCAAAACACCACCATGACATGGTATGACCTGGGAGGCTATAAGAAGATTAAATTAAATTTGAGACTAAATAAATAAATAAATAAATAAGAAAATAAGAAAATATTCTCCTCTTTTGCAGATGAAAGCAATAAAACATCATTTTAAGTGGCATTTGTGAGGAAAAAAATCCACAATAATGTACTATAGGCTCAAATGAACTGGGAGAAGAAAGAACAGTTACTATACCTGTTTATAATCTTAACTTTGTAGGAAGTTTGGTATTAATTCTTGTTTTCTACTTATTAATGATTTTAAAATTGCAGTGCATTTATGTTCCTACCATAGAAAAAATATATTATTGCTATAACTTTTCTGAGTAACATGCTTAGAATGGAGCACATGTTAATAAGTGTATTATTAAGCACATAATTAGCACATTCTTGTTTGGCTTAAGTCCACCTACCTCAATCTTACAAACATTTTCTCTATGAGGAACTATTTTTTAGGAGATATTCTTTAAAAGATGCATTTGGAAAAGATTGCAAAGTAGATTTTAAAAACCTGCTATTAACCAATTATATTTTTAAGACTGCATATGTAGCAGTATTTATAGAAAGCTAAATGCTGCAATACAAGCTCCTTTCCAGTTTTATGGTACATTGCTCCTCTCTGGATTTTCTGCCCACAATGTTTCCTGTTAAAAAACTAGCATATCTAGTGGAAAATTTAGAAGGCAAATGCTCATTCCATTTTTTCTGCCTGCTCTATCAATTAGAGGAATTTAATTGCACTAAGTAACTATTTAAGAGATGCACCAAATGCTGAAACTCTAGTAGACCCTCTCTATATAAATGCACTTAACACAAATCATAGAATCATAGAATGGTTTGGGTTGGAAGGGACCTTAAACATCATTGAGTCAACCCCCCTGCCATGGGCAGGGACACCTCCCACTAGGGAAGGTTGCTCAAAGTCCCATCTAGCCTGGCCTTGAACACTTCCAGGGATGGGGCATCCACAACTTCCCTGGGCAATGTGTTCCAGTGCCTCACCACCCTCTCAGCAAAGAAATTTTTCCTAATATCCAATCTAAATCTCCCCTTTCAGTTTATAACTATTACCCCTATCACTCACTGACAAAGAGTCCCTCTCCAGCTCTCCTGCAGGCTCTCTTTTGGTACTGGAAGGCTGTTACCTGGAGCCTTCTGCGCTCCAGGCTGAACAGCCCTGACTTTCTCAGCCTGTCCTCACAGAAGACGTGTTCCAGGCCTCTGACCATCAAACATTTATATTATATTGCTTATCACACACCCATAAATAAATTGATTTTACATGTGTTTTCCAGATTTCCATACTAGAACACAGATTTTGCTGTTTTATTCTAAATGAGATTACTACAAGATTTGGAAAATGTTCAGCTTCTTAGAATCTTAATAATTTTAATATTTTTTGTCCATTCAATTTTTTTTTCTTTTTTTACCACTAGGGAGTCCAGTAAAAATTTAATTGTTTTCTTTTATTATTATACAGGAGTTACTTTCAAAGAAATAGTCACTAAACCACTTTCCCTTACAGAACTGAAAGAAACAGAAGAGAGATGCTTGCTGTGTGCCAGTAGATACTTTCACATTTCTTACATGTGTAACATTATTTAAGAAATCCAGAACTGTCCACATAATACATAACTAGTCTAATACTTTCTCACTTTTAACAATTCGCTATGTGCTGAATATCTCAATTGATTTTAATTTGATACTAATGCCTGTCATTATAGCATGAAGGCTATAATTTGCTGTAGAAGACAAGTCTCCAGTGATGAAGGCACAGGTGACTCCATTCTTCTGAACATCAGGTGCCTGAATCCCACTTTACTGGCAGTACAAGAGCTGAGCTAAGTACCCATAGGATATTTTCTACACAGAAGAAATGGCAGTCCAAAAATTCTAGTCAGTGGTTTCTAGTATCACTATCATGGCTAATATACTACTTCTTTAAAAGATAATACTCAAAATACACACTTTCTGTTGGTAATTATGGTCTAATTTAAGTCATACTAGAATGACTAGAATATCATATAACAAGCCTTGGAAATTAAGATGATTCAGATGAGGAAAATATACACAATAAAACTCCCTGGTTATATTCAGCTGAAGTCAATGTAGTTACATCATTTTTTACCAGCAAAGGTTTGACTCTGTTATCATCAGGGTACTAGAGCTTAACCAGTGCTCAGTAGGACCCTGCCTTTAACATCTTTAAATAGAAATATTTAGTCTGTTTCATCATATGAATGGAGCTGTGAAAAGATTGACACATAATTATGAGAGATGAATTTAGCTCTTTGAAAGTCTCCTAGAAAGCAAAGCAAAATAATGTAGGTCTGTACAATTTTTTCATTTGCAAAACAAAGCCATTGTTTGTTTAACAAAGCAAAGTTTGCACACATCCCAGCAATAGAGAGAAGAAATTGTTAAAGGGTGAATTCTCTGCTGGAAAATGGTTTTCTATGGTAAGTATTTCCTAAGTGATCTACAGTGATTTTGTTTCAAAGCAGAAAAAAATAAAAATGCCAAAGGATTGATTATATTTCCAAAACAAGTTTCCTGAAGAACACTGGGGAAGGTGAGGAGGGAAATAAAATTCAGTCTCCAATAAAATTACTGGGAGATGTTAAAAAATTCAAAGCAAGGTCCTTAGTAACAATACGAAACTACACTCTCATCTCCAGCAGAAGACTCAAGGGCAGGAGGATGAAGGCTGGTTATCACTATTCTCAGGTACTGAGGATGCAGTCATGGTCTAAAATATTCAGATCTCATAGAAGTACTTAACTCCTAGTCAGTCCATATCATGAAATATTTATTATTCATTATTTAGTTCCATTATTTAATCTCTTGATTTAGAAGCCAAGCAGTTAGTATATGATTTATCTAGATGCACTTGCACCTAGTTGACTAAATCCTAAAATCAATCCCTCTGAAATTACGTGTTTATTCTGAGACCATCCTTGTTGTGACTCACTTACACAATCATCTGTTCTTCAGAAAGTCAAAGAGATGTGTAAAGACCCACTTTTGAAGAAGGCAGACAACTCAGTTTCTTTAAGGCTTTTAATTAAAAGAGTAAAAAATTTCCTGTTCCCCACAAACCAAACTGAATAGCTCAAAATGCATAGTGTCAACAACTGCACAGATGCACCAGCAGACTCTTATTGCTCTCACCAGCCTTTAACCACATTCCTGGAAATCCTCCTTTGCAACCTCTCCCCATCTCTCATTATCATTGGGTAGTCCTGGTACAGGAGCACAGCGTGATCATGAACTTCATGTTTCTCTGCAGGGAAGAGGTACCCAAAACTTAGGGGCAAGAGCTTGTCAGTGAGGTTTGTGAGTGGAGACAGAGAGTCTAGGGACTATGACTACCCCTGCAGCCTGGGGAACATAATCCCAACATAACCAAATTATGATTCTACCCTTACTACTGGACTGCCTCCATGCTGAGCTGCCTGCAACCCTGGACCATGCCTCTGCCTCAGCCACACAGCACCCCTCAGCACCACTCCCACTTGTATGACATGACTCTGCCAGCACTTTCAAGAAGGAAAGGAAAATATCTTCACCTATAGGACCATCATATCAACTGGCTTTTAGGAAAAGAGGTGCCCTGTGGATGAACTGTTGACTTGCTTCTCCCTAAATGATCAGCCCTTGAGGACTATCTTCGGCAGTTTCCAGCACCTGGATTCCACTGCCCCTG
This sequence comes from Pedionomus torquatus, assembly GCA_013398155.1. Classification (NCBI taxonomy): domain Eukaryota; kingdom Metazoa; phylum Chordata; class Aves; order Charadriiformes; family Pedionomidae; genus Pedionomus; species Pedionomus torquatus. Next base: position 4,919 of record VZRU01000036.1, on the reverse strand, counting down.
CAGAGTCCATATAT
>VZRU01000035.1:33707-56864 GCA_013398155.1 Pedionomus torquatus | reverse complement strand
TGTGGTTTATTCAAAAGCTGAGTATTAAGGGAGGGGGGGGAAAGGAATCACTAAATTTGCATTTAATTATACGTATTTAAAAACCAAAACAATTGCAGTTGCATCAATTTTTCTTTCTTTCTTTCCTTTTGCTTGGAGCAGAGTCAGCCCTTGCTTGTTGCTTAGGATTCCCACTGAATGCCTTTCTGACCCAAATCAGAGTCCCCCAGCAGCCCCTCTATTGAGCTCTGTGCACAACTAGCAGTGCTGGAGGGGTTTCATCAGCACAGAGTCTGGTCCATCGGGCCCATCAAGTCCTGCTCTGCAATGGGTACTCAGCTAAGCGGTGCAAATAGTTGGCCCCATAGGTCATAACTGGTGTGTTTGTGAAAAATACCTCAAGTCACAAGCAATGTCACACATAACTGACTCGTATAAGGTGATTGTCTGACTCATTCCTGCACTGGGAGTGCTGAGTGATATGGCCATCCATAAGCTCAGAGGACTATGGCCACCTTCCTCAATTAGATGTTTTGTTAATTTGTCAACCTCAGTATTCTACGAGAGGTGTTTAATTTCAAGGGAGGAAACCTAAGGGCGTTTGATATGTCTTGTTTGTGCAGCTCTGAACCAATCCCTTTATGACAGGTAACTTTTTGTCAGTGCCAAGTAGTGCTTTTAAGCTTTAAAGTTTAAACTTCTTGGAGTGGTTACGCATGGATGCAAGGTAATAAAGCCCTATGGTTACCATTGGTCACTATCTACCCTTAGTCCCTGCCCCTCTCATGTACTCATGTCAAAGGAAGACAGTGTTCTGCTTTCCAAGCAAAGCACTGAGGAGTGTTCTTCTCTGTCTAAAATACCTTATTTATAAATATGGAAGTGTTAGAAAATGTGCAGTATGTTAAGGTCAGACAGATGTACACTAGCTAAAGATCTGGTTTATAAAGTGATAGTCAGTAAATATGGAATAACAGAAATTTGACTAGGAACACCAGACAGCTGCGATAAAGAGGAACTGTTTGTTCAGACTCCCCCAATTACATATATGCTCTGTCCTGCATTTTATCTCAGAGAGATGAACAATTGCTCTACAGGTCCTGCTGGCCGAAACCCAGTTCTTACGGCAAGGGAGAATGATCTGCAGCTGAATTATCTGTGATGCTGGTATTCCATACCCCTTTCAACACGCTGGCAATTTTGAAAGCATGATGCAGTTTGGCCTTGCATGACAATAATTTTTGCAGCAGAGTAACACACATGAAAAATCTAAATCATGCTGGAAATTTGAAAGGAAAATCCATTTGATTAGGACATATAGCCTGGGAAATGCTCTCTTGGTTGTATTTCTGCCAATAAAAGCTTCTCTTGATTTGATTTATGTGTAGTGAAGCTTCACTGGAGAGATTACAGGAAGTCTGAGACATAGGTGGTAGATCTATAAGGGTGGATAAGCATTTTCAATCAAAATATTGTTAAAAAAATAGTTGGTTTTGCTAAAATTATTTTCCTCAACCTTGACTTCTGTCAAAGAGGACGACTGTGTAGCGTTTAAGGGCACTGAATGCCACCACAAAGCAAACCACTGTTTGCACTGAAGGGGAAAAATAAATGAATGCCTTGGTTAAAATCTGGACAGGAAACTAGGTGTCATATCCTGCTCTTCTGAAGTACATTGATAAGAGCTTTGATGAATAGACATAGTAAACAGGGCCTTGGCTTTATGTCTCATTCAGGTGCCAACGCTTCACGCCGTACAGTCAGTTGTCCATCATGATCCTTCAGTCCTTGCTCAGGGAGTGGATGCGGCTCTGAGTCACCCCACTCCTCAGCAGCGCTCCTGCCTCTGCAGGGAATGGGCTGGCAGGAGGGAGACAGCCACACTGTGACGAGCACCATTATTCCTTCTTCTGGGCAACTTTCTCTTCTACATCCCACTCATCTTCCTTTCTCCCTGCTTCTGTTTCTTTCCCACTTGGAGGTTTTCTGATCCCTTTTTCATGGCTAGCCCACTCCTCCTTTTCCTGTGATTCTCCAGCCAGGTCTCAACATTCACGCAGTCAGAAGACCTGCTTGATGGGGAGTGGGGGGGTACCAGGTGGGTGATGCTGCTACCCTGTAGAGCTGTTGCTCAGGGAGGTCACTGTTTTTCCACTCTTCTGTCTGAAGCCATACCTGAGGCTCCCTGCTGGGAGGAAACCAAGCCTGGTTACCTTGTATGGGGTTAAAATCATTGAGGTGTACTTTTCAGTACTGAAGGAATTTGGGAGCAATTATCCATCTGTTGTTAAGTTTAATGGCAATTCTGCTTCACAGTTTGTATCATTTGTACCCCAGTTATTATCACAACCGAGTGGGTGACTCTAGTCTTTGAACTCTCAGATCTTTGTTACCATCTCCCAGCTAAAAGGCAGTTACCTGCCATATAATCACTCCTAAGTGTGTCTGGGAGCAAAGTCACACAAACTTAAATTGCTGCCCAAGGTTTGCTTGCTTGACTTTGTCCTCAAAGGGGCAAGGAGTGTTTGTACAGGCAGTTGTGCCTGTCAGCTGGGAGGAAGTAAACACCCTCTGGGAAACAGCTGGGAGCAGATTTTAAGCCTCTTTTCCAGTGCCCTGACCATGTGGCGGCTCCATATCCACCTCCGTGCAAGGCCATTGAGGCTAGATCAGATAACCACTGTCTGCTACACTTTGCACAGAGACTGGGGAGTGCCATAGGCAGGCAGGGAGGTGTTTTGGGAGGCTCATCCTTCTTGCATCCCCAGCCTATGGCCATGGGCACCAAATGGGAATCACTCCACCATTTGGGCCGTGGGAGATTGGGACTGAGGCTGGTCTGGGAGTGCTGCCTGTGTGCTACCCAGGGATGGCTGGGTGGTCCCCACTCAGCCCCAGGGAAGACAGGGGCTGTTGTGGAGCCAACTGCTCCGTGGCTGGCAGAGGCTCCCTGTAGCAGTGTGATCCTGATCAATGGGGCAAGGGAAGGTCTCTGTCCTGGAGCCACTCCTCTCTGGGGCTGCATTTTCATAAATCAGATAAGCTCTTCCCATCACTTGCAGGCAAAGCTCCAAGCTGAGAAACACCCTGTCCTTGTGGTGTTGGCAGTTTCCTTCCCAATCTGTCAGCCAGCCAGACATACACTTCTCTTGGGAAGGTAGGTAAGATCAGCAGGTAGGATCACTCAACAGGTGTGGTCACATGCAACAGATGCTAAATACAAATATAAAAAGCAAGCATGCATTCCACGTAGTTTTCCAGGGTCCTGAACAAAGCCAGAATAGAGTGAGCCGTTAATTAAATCGTGAAGCTGAGGCTCTTGAAAGTTATTTCAAGGATTTCTTCTTCTACACTTACAATAAAAACCTTCTTTCAATATGTACAGTCTGGTTTTGCTGCAATGTGAAGTGTGTGTCTCACATCCCTTTGTCTTCTACTGTCAGGAGTCTTCAAGCACTTAATTCTACTCTGACATCAGATTTCTCCAAAAAAAGCATACGTCTCACCTGCATTTGAGGAACAATCCCACCTCCTCTGTCAACAATCAGAAATTGCGACAACCTACAAGAAAGTATGGATTACACCATTTGCTTTACTGAAACTTAAGTGCAAACCAAAATTCTTGGATAACTTTGAGCAGATTCTTACTTTTGTCACAGAAACCAAAGATCTGAAGCCCATCAAGGCCAATTAGGTGGTCATTGACTTCAGAGCTCTACAAATAGCACCATTAGTCCAAGTAGCCCAAGCACCTTTTCTGTCTGCATGCCTTCAGCGATCTGTCTGCACTCCTTTGAAGATGTGAGTTTAACTTTGCTCTCATTTACTCCTGGTTGAAGGCAAGATCACACTGTGTTTGGTTTTAGATGTGGTATACTTACATGAATACAAAATGTACCTTTCGTTTCTCACACGCACAGAAGAGGAAGTGGAGCACACTGCCAAACACACTGAAGTTTCTTGCCGTTTATCAGCAACATGAGGGAAGAAATAATCTATTTCATGTTTTACTGTGTTTGTTTATCATCTGATTTAGTACTCGTCTGTCATGGCTAATTACTTTAAAAGAATTCTAGTTCTAGGTCACAAAATCTATGAATAAAAGATGCTCACGTACACCATCTAGGCCAAGTGTCACAACTCAGTGCAGATATCCACACAATAAAATAGTTCTGATTTTAATTACTATGTGAATGGATATGCCTATTACATGAAAAATCAATAACATATTAATCAGATAAAGCAGGACAGCAGGTGGCCAAGGATATCAGCAAGGCATATGTCTGTACAAGACAAATATGTCTCTGCAAACAGGAGGGGCACACTCGTGGTATCATTAGATGTACTCCGTCACTGAAACAGCTCAAGTGACCAAAGTACCAATATGCAAAGCTTTTTCATTTTTAAGCAAGAGTAGGTATGTTTCTCCCACTTGGGGACTAACTGGTCCAGCTTACCTTCTGGAAACATACTTTCTAGGCAGGTCAGTGGAGTATTTTCTGCCTGAGGTATGTAAGACTGAAGTTATTGAGGACAATGACAAAGACCAAAGAAAACAAAACAGAATTTATGCTCCTTCTCACTGCATTATAATGTGTTAAAAAAGACTCACAGATGCTTTTTTTGTGTTTGTTTCACTTCAGGAATATCAGAAATATCAAGAGAGAGCATGCTTTGTACTGTCTCCTAGCCCTTCTTAACTGCTTCCAAAATCCATTTGTGGTTACGGAAACAAATACCAAAACTGTACCTAGCTGGGCTAAATGAAACGCATAGTTTCTTACTTCATGAGCAGACATAGAGCAAGCAGCCTCAACTTCTTAACATAGGCATTTGGGTGACTGACAAGCCAAACATATTCATCAGCATTTTGCAGCCCAGAGGCCAGGGTGGCGGGCACAAGGAGGACCCCTCGGTGCCCTCTTGGCACACTGGGTACAGACTGTCATGCAGGCTGTTACTGGCCTGGAAATATCACCCTGGTAGTGTTTTGAGGCTCAGGCCCTTTCCTGTGCTGTGTTGAGCAGAAGAGTGGGGTCCGGCGTGAGACAGGCTTTGTTCTTCTAATGTGAGCTGAGCTCTCCTCCCATTTCCCCTCGCAGATCCCTTTGCAGGATATGTTTTTATTGCACCCTCGCTCTCCTCGGTTCAAGCAGAGTTATTCATTTCCTGACTGTTTGTGACCAGATGCGTGGCTGTTGTCAGTGGTGTAAATCCTCAGCCTTCAGCTGAACTAAAAATCAGCCTGTGGTGTTTGATGTGCCGTGTTAATGGGACATGGCTGTTTTGAGATTTCTGACTTTCATAGAACCAAACACTTCATCTGTGCTTTTAGGAAATAACAATAATTCATTAAGACTACAACCTCATGTTTCTCTTTAAATGCAGATGTTATTCAGTGTGGAGCTCTAGACTGGTTCCGACAATACATTTTTTTGTTCCTTCTCTATACAAAAATTGAATAATGTATCTCCCCGAGTCTCCTTTTACTCTAGCAGTAAAGGTTGCTCTGACGTCAGCTGCAGGGGTGAGATGTAATGTGGATAGCTGTGAAATCCCCTTTGACAGTTACAACCAAAGTGAAAATATCCCTCCAATCCAAAAAAATCTCTCCTCTCAAATAGGCTTCTACTGTTTTGTAATTGTAACTGCTAAATCTCAGCATTTCAAAGAGATACTGGACTTCTGAAAGACACAAATTCTTCCCTTGAATCTCTTAAAATTCAGAATATAAAATACATGCCCTGGAGAATGCAACCAAGAGGGATGACAGAAACAGAGTTACCGTACCAAAGGGCCATGAAAACCAAAATAAGAGAGAGACCGGTGAGGCAGATAGTCTGTAAGGTCCCCCTCTTTCCACTGGTGCCTGGAGGAACTGCAGGGTATATTTGTGAGGGAGGGGAGAGAATGGAGGAAGAACTCTATTCCCTGAGGAGAAGATCTCTGAGGGAATTTGGCAGGCATTGTGGTCCCATTAATTCTGGTTCCTGTGATATAAGACAAGACAGGAAAGCAGGAGGGAACATGCTGATAGTGAGGGGAGTTTTAAAAAGATGTTGGGAATAGTTGCTTGGACTTGTTTTTTGTGTCCTCAAACCTTGTTTTAAGGTTAGCAGCAGAGGACAATTGAGGCTAAGGCCCAAGAGTCAGCCAGTTATGAAGTGGTGGTCCCAGAAGTTGAGCCTTGGCTATTTGAGGGACAACCCCAAGGGCTGGGGAACAGGTGTCTGGGGGGATGTGTGTGTGTTGTGCATTGCAGGAACCTGGACAAGTAACTTTGAATACATGCCTAATTTTCAAGCACATACAGTTTACTGAGGTGAATCTGACTCTTTCTGATAGTCAAGGGCTAATATTTCAGCTTACCAAATTGGGGGCCCAAACACATTTTGTATAGGAAGCCAAACCTCCCTTTGAACGAATTGAGACTATACGTGTCAAAGCCAAGAGCCTGGTGATCTTACCAACCTTCGGCTTAAAGTGCCAGGACACCTAGGTACTTAGTTGCATCTATTTTAGCACAAAGCTTTAGATATTTTCATCCTGCTTGAACAATCCCTACAGAATCAGCTTTTCTGGAACATGAAACCCTATTGGGCTGTGTAAACAAGCCACATTCAGCTGAATGCAAAGCCCAGCTAGTTTAAATTTCAGTAAATTATGCAAGGGTATAAATGATGAGTGTATCAGTAAGCTAGACCAGAGGCTGATTCATTCATGTGTTGATTCATGCATGGTTTATCTTCATGCCTTGCAGAAAAAACACAATTAAAATGGTTACACTAAGCTACAGAACTTGAAAGTGGTGGTTGAGGGGGAAGAGTGATTACTTGCTTGAAGAGTGGCAGATGAAGCTATAGTTTGTGTGTTAACCCTCTTCTAATTTGCACCACTTTAAATACTTCTTAGCTGTGCATGACCAAAGTGGAAAAAATAATTAGCTTGAAATACAGAGGGAATTCACTTGATATTTTATTGCTTTAATGCTGTGTGTTTGTTCCATACCCTTTTTTCTCACCGCCTCAAAAAGTCGAAATAGAAAAAAAAAAAAAAGATGTTTATATTTTTAAATCTGTGTGACAATAAAAATAATAGCAAAACCTCATTCCCACAGTCCAGCAGTGTGACCAAGCACCTTTGGAAAAAATTCCCACTAGAAGTTGTAGTTGGACAGTGGGAAAACCAAGGAAAGAAGGCATTAAAGTTTCCTAAAAGTAAGAAACAAAAGAAAGAAGAAAGAAAATGTATCCATCCCTTACATCATCAGCCAACCAGGATGCTGGAATGACAAAAAATTTTCTTCAGTGTGTGGGCGAGTAAACCATAATTCTGCACTCCCATTGTCTTTGATGATAAAACATAGCTATAGGAAGGGTAATTTATTTATTTTTTTTGATCTTGAGAAGCTTTCAAGAAACAAAATATCACACAAGCAGACTGTACATACAGGCGGTTTCTTGAATCATGAACAGTTTATCTGTAAGCCTGAACTCAAATAAATCCAATTTACATAAAAGCAAGCCACGAAATGGATCTGCTGCTGATTCTTTCACCTTCTATTTTAATTAACTAATGCAGACACTAAGCAAACAGTGTGTTGCTTGTTGTTAAGGATGCTTTAGTCATCTGCCATTTTTGTACTTTTGTGATTGGCTACAGCTCAGGGAAAGCAAAGCTCTACAGTGGTTGTACATAAGCAAAAGAGCTTCAACACAGTGCTGCAGAAATCTGTGCTTTTATCTAGCTTCATCGTTGCCACCCCCACATCATTAAGTTTAAGTTCTCTACTTTGGCTCAAAGTTTTAAGCACAACATCAGTAATACCTACTTGCATCTACACAGTTTTCACAGGGTAACTCTCAGTGTAACTCTGTTGCTTCCAGAAGTACTACACCTGGGGTTTGCTTTAATGCAGCATGTCAAGGTGTAGTGGTAAAACAGTTGTTCAAATTGCATCAAAAAGCAATTTTGCAAAATTTAACTGCCAAAACTGAATCAAAGGCAAAATTTATTTTCAAAGACAGAAGATAAGTAAAGGTTTAAAATATGAAAATATCTCCTCCTGCCCCCCTCCTTTATTTTATTTATTTATTATTTTTTTTTAAATCTGATAACAGCTATTGAAATGAGGCTGATCTTGACGGAGAAGCACAGAAGGAATTCCAGGTCCTTGTTGCCCTTGGAAGAAGTCATTATCCTGTGTTGATGTTTGAAATGAAGGTCTCTCATGACAGTTGAAATTAAACTATTTGCTTCTGAATAGCCCAGAACAGCTTTTCAAAAAGTTCCATCTGTCCACTCTGAATGCATGTACAAATTTTTGGTAGACGAGGAACACAACATATCTTCATATTTAACCTAGCAAATAGTGTATAAGCAGACTATATTCCTAGAGTTTTATCACTCTCATGAATGGTAAAAGCGACAGTGGCAGCCTATCCCTTCTGTGCAGTGCAGCTTCCAGCAGTAGGTATTCTGGAAACGCTCTTGAAAACCATCACTCTACATTTTCAACGATACAATGTGATATATCAACCTCCCAAAACACCAGATAAGGTCAACTAAGAATATTCCTCTTCCCCAGTTAGCCTTTTTTCTCAACTTCCAGATGAATATCTGTTCAATTCTGTAGTGAGAGGTTTTGCAAATTTCCCATAATGAGATAAAGAAAATAAAATGCCTGAAGAGCAGAAAATCAAAATGCTAAACCTTTGATCCTGGATTTGAAGATAATCTATGCAATTAGCAGTGATTTTTTGTCACAAAGGGAAGAGTCATGGGAAGAAAGGATGGCACACAGCACAAAGAAGTGATCCAAGGAAAGACTGAGAAAATGGTCCTTCAATCATCTTCACAGTCACACAAATTCTTCCTCAAGAGTAAACAAAGCACATGAAACAAATCAGGGAGAAAGAAGGAGACCAGCATCAAACAGACAAACGCTTCTAAACAATTTCCTCCAGGTTATCTCACTGGAGGCAGACTTTAATGCTATCCCATCAGGGAGGCTGTGTTCAAAGGAGGGGCTTCCCAGTGTGTAGGAGCCATTGAAGGGTTGTGAATATGGCTTCAAGCTGTATTTTTTTCTTTAGCAACACCTTTCTGGCTTGAGAGGTTGCTTACAGCCCAGGACAGCATTTGATGGCTGTTTGTTACTACATATTCCCATAGATATGAAGAACTTTCTTGGCCTGGAAGACCCAATGCATGGACTAGATGACGCCAGAGAAGGAGGCAATTTAATGTGTATTCTCTGGTGGAGCATAAACATCCACATGAAGAGAAACCCATGTGTAATTTCCCACAGGTGTCAGTAACCTTTCTTTGTGTTGGCAGGAGGGACACAGAAACAAAATCAGTCTTTCAAGAATCCTCTTTGAGAAAGTGTTGGGCAGTGTTGGAACCTCTGCTGGTGCTACCTTACAGCCACTGGCTCCATTGTGTGTGACTGGTAGGAGAAGTCTCAAGGCTTAGGCACATGCTGTGGCATCAGTTTTGTCCTGGATGACTATGTAAGGGTATTGAAAACCATCATAACCTCTGAACCTGTGTAGAAGACAGAGATCTCCTCTTTCTTACCATTTTCCTTCTCTTAACAATGAAACAGGAGTTGAAATATTTGGAAAAGTGCTGCTGATGTGTGCCACTGATGGCTCAACTTAGAAGTGGGATTCTCCCTGAGAGGGTGCCTATAACTCCCTTTCAATGCACATTCTCATGAAACTTTCCCCTCTCCTGCCCTTCCAAAACTGGAGAATGCTGATCAATATTGTTTGCAGCTTAAACTGGATCTAAAAAGTATCCCAGTTTGTGGGATACCCAGCAGTGCAGTTGATGGCTGTAGTTCTTTTCTAATGGAAGGCAGGAATGAAAGAGGATAAAATTTTGATGGAGCTTTTTTGACTTCAGAGTGTGTAGTGACTGAATTTTCTGAGAGGTTTCCAATGCCCATACCCACTTAGTCTTTCAGCAAGTGTGATTTATCTCTAGGAACTAGTACTGAAATTCATAGAAAGAAAAAACGTTAATGTTTTATTTAAGAATATGCAAATAGAGTTGACTTTTGTGTGTCTTTGTGTTCATTTTTTTTTAGCAGAAATTGGCCTGTCTCCATTCTCTCTTTCCATCTCATGGTTGTCCCCGGTGGAAAAAAAAAAGAAATCTCTTTATCTAACTTGGTCACTAAAAAGCTATTGCTGAACGCGAGCAGGTATTACTGTTTGACTCTGTGCAAGGAGTCAGAATGCAGCTACAATGAGGGTCTGCATGCTCGTTATCCAGTGGTGTTTCATTTATTGCTCATTATCCTGTCATAGTTAGGCTGAGCAAGCCTGCAGTTAGGTAACATCCATTCTCCTTCAGAGAAAAGTGGAACTACCGTGGTACTCCAAACATTTCTGATAATTTAATTCTGTGATGACTCATTTTATTACCTTGTTTGCTTTTGAAAAAAAAAAACCACAACACACCCAAACCAAAACTGTTTCACTAGCAAATGTCCTTGGGCAAGGTAAAGTCCTCTGACACCTCCACCTTATCAAAGTTGCTTTGCTGATCACTCACACTGAGCTGGATGTCAGTTCATTACCACGTACACAAAGGATGCAGTAAATGTTTTGACTGTGGCTCTTCAGGATCACCATCCTGGAGAACTCCCCCATGTTGTAGTAGCTTTGGCAACCTGCTGCCAGCAACAAGCCACAGCTCCGTGGTATTGACTGTGCTCAGGTGAAGGTGAGTAGCTTGAAACATGTCCACAAGTGCTCATGTGGGGATACCTTTGCCAAAACAGTCTTGTCCAAATTTTCCCCTGTGAGAAAAAGATACAACAGAGGTGGCATAGGGGGAGAGGCTGATACCAGCTTCTCATGACTCATGTTGGGTAATGGGTTGACAGAGCTTGTACTGAGGTTTGTTCTTGGCTGATGGAGCTTCTTTCTGTAGTTGACAACATAAATTCCGATGCCAACTTCTTCCTATATTGTAGTTGTAATATTATATAGCTTGCCAGCAAAGGCTCTGTGATCCCCTATCCAGTACTAGGAAACTAATGAATTCTGTAATTTAAGATTTTATGGCAGTTCTCTGCTACTACTAAAATGAAGATTGGCTTTTCTGGCAGCAGGCTATGGGATGCAAAGAGAAGAAGGGAGTAGACTCCAGGTTTCTAGAGGCAGATTAGGGGGCACAGAGATGAGAATTTGGAAATGAACCCAAACTGTTCAAAGCACATTTAGGTATCTATGCACTATTCAGGTAAAGGACTGAAGTGTGCCTCCTGTGGCATTCCTTTGATGCTATGGAAATCATAGAGGCTTGAGGTTAGCTGGGTTATTCATCCATCCTGTATGTTGAAAAAATGGGTGAAGCAGATGGTATTTGAAATTTCCCATATATTTAATCATAACTCCAAGCTTCCTGGCTTTTAAAAGTTATTTTTGAATAACTGGACCAGTCTGAACTAGGCTTTTTGCCATCATGTTACTTATCTGTGCTGTCTAATGCATTACAGCTTAATGAAATTTGTTACCTATGATATAATCAATCATTGTAGGAAATATAAAATACCATTTGGGGTTTTTTTTAAATGGGTTTTCTCAATGTACTTTTTGTTTGTTTTCTCCTATAATTTGTTTATTAATCGAAACTATATTTGTTTAATCACAGAAAATCAAAAGTGCATTTTCCAGTTGCAAAGAGATGCAATGAACTTTTCTTGACTTACCCACCAGGACCATTGTACTGCTTCTCAGTGAGGCAATTTGGAAGCTTTGACTAACCACGGAAGAGTTCTCAGGTTTTTGGAATGCAGTCATGAGTGGTGGAATTGACTGACTCAGGCATGGATTTACCAGAGGTGCGGGCACACCTTGGCTGGATGCACGCAGCATCTCTTTGCTGCACCAGCACCCAGCAGAGCCACACTGGTGCCCTGAATCTGATCCTGACTTCACTTACCACCTCTGTTGTGTTGTTACCTCCCAAGAATTAAAAGAAGCATGGGCTGCACTGGCTAATATGTGCTTGGTTATTGACCAAATGTACAGGGTTCAGTTTGTTGCATTTTGTGAACAGCTCAGGCTTTCTGCGGTTGGCTCAGACTAGAGGCATTGTCTGAAATGAGAAAGAAAACAATGTTTTCATTACAAGTTGTGGTCATAGTCAGCATGATCCTTTGCGTTGCTCTGAGGCAAGTAGTGCAGCCTGGGAATAATACATGCTATCTCCCGTGCTCTGCACCTAGACAGATTATTTTCTTCATTAGTTCTGAAGTTTCATAACAGGGGAACTAGCAACATCAAAACCAAGGTTGAATAACTGTTTGTTTTCACCTTTTCTCTCTGTTTGTCTTTATTTAGCTGATAGCCAACACATGGCAGACAGCAACAGAGCATGGACGGAACAATTAGCAGGGAAAATGAAAAGCCTGCTGCCTACTTCCACTGCTTCTGGTACCAAAACAGTGGCTGCAGAATCTAATTGGGTATAAATTGAGATGCTATGTCAGATCAGAACAATATATTTTATATATTGTATATGGACTAGAAGGTACAAACAAAATCTTTACGTCTTTACAGAAAAACAGAAAAAATGGGAACTGGTTAGTCAAGAGGGAAGAGTGGAATCCCATTTCACATGTGAATACTCGGCATGCTTTGGAAGGGCATTCCATGAAGATGAACTTTACCTAGGATCTGATGTCCACTGGGGAAAAAAAGAAGCTTGTATAGAGACAGTCTGAAGACACTTTTAATTTTGGTGCTCAGAGTCTTGTACTGGGGATGGCAAGATCTCCACTGGCAAAGGAGAAAGCCCTGCAGAACTGCTGCCCTATGCCTACAGCCAGCCTTTAGGAAGAGTTCTTTTTGCTAGAATTTCTGAGCTTATATACATTCAATGGAGTAGTTGATGTCTGTGTCAAAGTCTGTACTGTTTGCTGTGCATTCAGCAGGAATTGTATTTAAGGTATGTAAATAATGTTGTCAGAACAATGAGCCAGCAACACTTCCTAGAAATACAGTGGAGAACACAATTCTGGCATAGCCCTTTATTTTTAAGTTTTCAGAGTGAGATATATTTTTTTTTCTTTTCTATTTTAAAACAGCTTCCAAACAGTAACTCATGCCAGGAAAAACAGAGCCATTCTCTCAGTGACAACAATGCTCATTGTGTTTTCTGTAACAGATGCCAGCATTTTATCACCAGGCCAGACATTAACCCCCTTGGTATCATTCTGAAAGGAAGCATCCGTGCACCCCACTGACTTCTATTCCCTATGGTGCTTCATTATGCCTCCTACCTTTAAAGCTTCATGCGTACTTCCTTACCCAATACATCAAGATCTACAGAGCTGACCTTATTTTTTTTCCTCTCCTTTTGAAAGGGAGAATTCATGCTTTCTAGTTTCCCATCAAACTTATAAGAAAAAACAGAACTATAACTTGGTTGGTTTGTTTTTTTTTTTTTTTCCTCCTAAACAAAAGGAAATAATTTGGATAACCAAGCTTTAAAAAGCTTTCTGTTTACTAGACAAAAACCACTAGACCTTGTCCACAAAGGACACATTTTTTCCACAGAAGTATCTATTCAAATGATATCTCTCCCAGTCAACAGATACCAGCATGTGGAAATCTGAGACCAGCAATTACATATTTATGGCATGGAAAGGCTCATTGGAAGTGCTCCCGACATCCCTTCTATGTTTAAGATACTACAGACACAGAGTCTCACACAGACATGCAAGAAAAGCCTCAACTGATAATTCCCTGAACACCACAGCAAAGAAGAGAGGCTGATCCTCCAGCTCCCAACTGGTTTCAGTGAGGGTTGTGCCTCATTGACTGCATATTTCTCTACGTACTTTGCAGTAATGCTTGCATCTATGGCACCAGTTCCGAAAATATTGCAATGACCAGTTTATGCAGCTACTGCTGCTACTCTGAATGGCGTTATCTGCCATGCAAATGTGTTGGTCAGCGCTGCTAATGTACGCAGAGAGACTTCTGCAAGGCTACGATTGGGTGTAGGTACAAAGGGCAAACTGTTGTTGCAAGGTACTATTATTACTGTGTCCTCAAATAGTGCTTTCCTTTAGGCTGCAAAGTGATGGTTTAGACCCGTCTGGGTTATTGGTATTTTTGGTGAAAGGAAAGATTGAACAGCATGACTTTTGAAAAGAACTATTTGTTCAATACGCAACATTTTCTTTTGAGGAGTGAAGAGGTAAAAATGGATGACATAGAAGCATATAAAAGGATTTATGCTACAGAAACGGTTGAGGACAGCTTGAATCTCCTCTTTGCGCTACCTATGACAAAAAAAGAAAAAAAACGCTCAAGAGAAAATTGGATGAAACTGAAACATGCTCATTTAGATTGAGAACAAAACCAAATGCAACATGAAGTTAGCCCTGAGAACTCAGTCACAGGGTATTACTAAAAGAAAGTAATCAGTAGGATTCAGGAAGGAAAGCTCAGGAATAAATATATCATTTGCAGTCGCACTGGGTAGGATAACAATTATCTGTCCTCATACTTCAATATATAAGCTGATTACCAGCTGGGGAAAGTTTTAAATTTCCCCTCGAGCAGTAGTATTACACAATTGTCAAGTACACTATAGGGAATTTAATGTTTTCCTCTGGAACATCTGCCATAGAGCATTGCCTGAGAAAGGATATGGAACCAGGCAGCTCACCAGGCTATTCCAGTGTTAATAAGTCCCAAAATAATTTTAGCAGGATTACATATACTACGGCTTTGCAAACGCTTGGGAAGAGAAGGGCCAGATATGGATGTGTATGTGCATAGTAGCGAGGATGTTTAAAAGGGCTCAAGAGGTTACTTTGAAAGACTATATTTCCTTTCTTTTTTTTTTTTTTTAATAATTAGAAGATACTTTGCATTTATTTCAGGCATGAAAAAGGACATTAATCTGTCAGGTTAATATGAAAGTACAGCTCTGCTATTTTAGCTGCCCTTAGCTTTAAGGAGAAGAATAAAAGATTTAAAAAATGAATAATTAAACCAGGATCAAAATAGTATAGTCACTGATTTTCCATAAATCTATTGATATTTTACTATTGCTCTTATTATTTCTACTTAGATTGATAGCAGCTTTTATCATCCTTCTATGTGTCTTATCAAATTCTGGTGTGTGCAGCAGAGCTGATAAGAAATGAGAAATGCCACCCTTGGGATCTCCATGGATTATATTTATGCATGGCTGTTCAATGACAGCTAGTCACAGAGAACTGGAAAGTAGTTTTATTGTTCTGGCAGGGCAGCTGCTATTCTTCTTCTACCAGAAGAGTAGAAAAGGATGCACCTGCCATTGTGTGAGAGATTGAAATTTAATTTCTATAATTTTCAAACTGCATTGGTGTGCAAAGGGACCGTCTTCAGGGGATCAAGAGGCCAATGAAAGGAAAGAAAATGCAGGGAGTAAATGATCTCTTTGCCTTGGAAGCCAATACTGAAATAAGTATGGGCGCAGAAGAGAGAATGCAGGAACTTTAGTGATTACATAGCTCTTTGACTGAGTGGGAAAGCACAAAATAGCTTGGCTTTTGCTAATTTTGTCTCAAGGACCTTTCACAGACTATCATCCTGGTAGGTGGGAGCATCCTGTCTCCTGGTGAGAGAGGCATATGTCAAGAACAAGTCCCTGGCTTGGTAACAATGCTGAGCAAGAGAGGTCTGCAGCACTTTGTCTTCTCACTGTAAATCTCTTCCAACATTCTGCCTTGCTTAAAATTCAGCCTTTCTTCTCTCCTTTCCTCAAGGAACTGAAAGTAATTATGATGTTTATACTTTATGCTTCAGTCTGCACTATGATCCCAGGTTGCCTTCTGTCATCGAGGTCATTGGCCTGAAAGGGGAGTACTTTGAGAACAGCTGGGGCTACTGGTTGGTTGGAAACATCTATCAATCTCTGTCTTTTCACCTTGCTTCTTCATTCTTCCCATAGCTCTTATAAATTTTTAATTGTTGCCTTTCTC
Organism: Pedionomus torquatus; assembly: GCA_013398155.1. Classification (NCBI taxonomy): domain Eukaryota; kingdom Metazoa; phylum Chordata; class Aves; order Charadriiformes; family Pedionomidae; genus Pedionomus; species Pedionomus torquatus. Next base: position 40,882 of record VZRU01000035.1, on the reverse strand, counting down.
TTTTAGAGTGTTATTTTTTCACAGAAACAATGAAGAAAGCATCAAAATATGACTTGTATAAAGGCTCAGGTACCACAAGGCAAACTAAAAGAACCTAAAGCATATTTGTTAGAAAACAAAATAGCAAGACCAAATCCATGTAATTGTTCTTAAGCATGTTCTTTATATTGACAACTTTGGCTCCACTTTACTACCATGTTTGCATTGACTTTATGGACCACCATATATTTAAGCAGATTCATAAATCAACAACAAAGCCATTTCAGGAAAGTAAATAAAGCAACTTGGTTTAAAACCAAATTTGTAATGGGTGTAAAACACTTAGCAGAAACATACCGTATGCATTACACTGAAGAAGTTAATCATTTAGTTGGTTAAAAAAGAAACTGGACTATATGTCAGTGTTCATTTATATTTTAAATTTGGACATAATCACATAAAATAATGTGTTTGGATTCTTCTGAAAGTGATGAGCTAAAATTATATTACCCAGTGGTTAGTCTGGGTCTTTGTTTGATTACATGTAAACAAGGCTGATCTCCATTTTCCTTTACAAAATAGTTCATCGCCTCTGACTCTTATCTGGATTGTGATTATTTGTCAATAATTTTGTCCTCAGCCATCAGCAGCTGTACATAATGGTATGTCTTGTGTGGGTATGCCAGACAAATTACATTACTTTGTAACTGTCTTTATGTACTGTCTGGTGTAATCTAAGAACCGTGGCTTGAGCCTAAACAGATTCTAAACAGTGATGTATTACCCAGATACATCTATGAATAGGTGAAAGACTGATCCTGCATTTTGAGCACTGAATATGATTCAGTACAGGGTCATAAAAAAAAAAAAATATTTGAAGGTGAATATGTTCCCTCCAAAGAGAACTTCCTTGATATTGGGATAGAGAAGCTTGAGGGGTTGAGTAATTCTACAAATATGCAATGTGTGAATTCATGGGAAGGAACTGGAGTGTCTCTCTTCCCAGAAAATTAGACAACTCAGTGAGTGACATGTTATAAAGAGAATGTAAATACTGTGTTACTGCCCAATAGGTTTTTGGCCAGATTGTCCCCTGCTGCTTTAGTTGTCTCATTTCATTATTGTGATACTTGAGAAGTAAGTGCGTGTCCCCACTAAGTAGATTGTGACAGCCTAAATTAGACATCTTGCTATCCTATATTGCCAACAGAGATTTGTCCAGGGAGAAACGCATCTCCAAAGGCTGATTCAGAATTCTGAGGGGAGTAGTATTCACCTACTGTACTGGGAAACTAACTCCCTTTCTGTGCCTATACAAAGCACGCTGCCTACCAGCCTGTTGGAAACTGCATGTACAATGATGCATTTGAACGTGTGTCTGACTGACAGGTGCCCAGCATTTACCTCAGTCTATTCAAGAAACAGAACATGATCAAGGACAGATATCAAAGGACCTTCTTCAGGGAAATGGTATAACGGCATGCAAAAGGACTGGAGAGCTTGCAGGCTAGCTTTCATACCCAAGACCACTGGTTTCTGGTGGTCTTCTTCTCATAGAGCCCACTTAGTCATATGAATATCTTATTTCCCTCATCATGCTTTAAAGAGCGCATTCCCACAGAACTTGTGCAGCTGTACACAGGCCCCCCCTTCCTCACTATTCAGAGATGGTATCTTTGTTAGCACTTTCCCCAACCTCCATCTATTGGAGAATCCTCCAAAAAGCATATGAAGGCACTCAGAATATGAATGGTAAATAACACTGTTCACTGATTCCAGAAACCAGCAAGGATATCTCCAGCAGATGTTCATGATCTCCTACATGGAGTTGTGGAACTGAGGCTCAGGAGCAGATGATCAGTGATGAGAAACATGTCAACTGTTTTGAGAGGCAGGTTGTCTTGTCAGGTAAGGCAAAGAATTAAATCCACTCTATTTTTCCCCCCTTCTCTTTACATATTAGGCTCTTCCATCTAGCTAAATCCATTCCAGAATACAACACTCTGAGATGTCACAAATTCCTGCATCTCTTGCAAATCTTTGCCACTACAGAGTCTTCTGGGTTTGTAAATAGGTTATCTTGTTCTGACAAAAGGCTAAAAATGAGAACTCTTCTGAGAATTTTTAATTTTGAGATAGATTTTTTTAAGGTAGATGAAAATGTCCTCATTTTGTTCATGGTGATCACGGTTGGGGGAAGGACGATCAGCAGATGTTTCAGCTACAAATCTTATTTCCATTTGTGTTTCACAACTCTTTGTGCTTTTTCTTTATGCTTATTTCCTATGAATTTCAAGTGGTCCCTTGCATGCGAGAATGATAGTTCTGATGTCCCCAAGATCAGCACGTATACATTAAGGCTTTCTTTCATGAATCAAAGCAAACTGCTGGAAGGAAGCTGCTATCTCATTCTACAGTTGTTGGCATTCTCCCATAATGGAGTTTTCCCCTTTGGCTTACTTTAGATAATGCCATACAAACATCAGCTGAGTGAAAGGAAGTTCATACAAGAAGTACAAGACACACAAACATGCAGATTTTTTTTTTTTATTTGCCTTTATCAGAACAAGAGGGTTTTAATACTAAAGAAAAATACCTTGGAAAATTACCTAAGCCAGATAAAATATGTTATCTGAACTCTGCTACGGAGTAGTACTTTATGAAACAAAAGGTGGCAGCTGAAAGGAAAGGAAATGTAAAATGTACGCTGATAGGTTTGTTGGGTTTGGACAGCATATTTAAACCATGCCTTGAGTATAAACAGAATTCTGGCTTGTAGGAAGCTATGATTGGAAAAGTTTGCTTGAAAAATGATAAAATTGACCAGTTTCTGAAAGCAAAGAAACTGTCCATGCTTTTATAAAACCATTTCCAGCTCCCAACTGAATAGCAGCTAAGAACTGCCAGAGAGCACGTAGGATGAAGTGGAGGTGCGCAACTGGGGGAGGGGGCTGTTGCCCCTGATCTCTACATCTACTTCTCTTCTCCAAAGACCATCAGGCTAGTCCTTTTGTCCTGCTGGGTGCAAGCAGGAGAAGGCAATAAACAAGAGAACTTGGAAGTCAGTATGGGATGAAGGCATGTGGCAGCTTCAAAACACTTCTGGGCCATTCTCAGTTGCATTAATATACCTAGCATATATTGGATGCTGCTCTACTGATCAGGCAGCACCAGCTCTCAGAAGCCAGTCGCTTTTTTGGAGATCACCAGCTTCAATGACTTCTACATCAGGAAGAGGCCAGAACATCCAGAAAGATGCAAATACTGCTTTTTAGGAAACGTGATAACGTTAGAGCAATGCTTTTATTACAAACAGAAATGTTGTACAAAATGGTCAAAAGAAACAGGAAAATGGACTTCTGTAAATCAATATTATTTTGGTATAAATATTCAAAACTTGAAATCAAAATATTGCTTGGATTCCATGATGCCAGGGGTCTTTTCCAACCTGAATGATTCTAGGATTTTATTTCTCTTAAAATCCAGCTACTTTCTGAATATAGTTTCAGATTTTTTGGACAACATTCAGAACCCCTAATGTAAAAAAAAAGAAAAAAAAAAAAAGAAAAAAAAGAAATTCAGTTGAATGGAAATGTTTGTCAAAGGAAGACATGATTTTCTGATCATCTATAGCCATTGTAAAGCTATCCTCATTGCTATGACTCCTCTGTACTAATGCAGCTTTTTTGGAAAAGGCTCCTGGGGAGACAACATGTGGTCCCTCTGAGAAGCACTATTTTTTTCAAAGACTTGGTCTTAGAACAGAGACATTTGGATCATTTAGAGCTGTAGTCTCTACCTAAAACCTCAAATACATTTCACTAAGAAGCAAGACATATTTCAGTAGCTTAAGCTTTCTTCAGAAGCAATGTTGCCCTGCTATTCACATTTCCCAGTAATTTTTCTACCTCATTTTTGGAGGGTGGAAAGGAAATTTATAAGCAGTCCTTGAGTAGTGGCATTGAGAATTATTTGATAGGTATTACAAACCTTGTCTTTTGAACTGAAAACAGGTGTTCTAGGATTAAATAAAATTTAGCATATTTCTGTACCATTCTAATATTAGTCTTCCCAAATTACATGGATACTGAAAAATAGACTTTAGCGCTTTTCACGATTCTATTTTCAGATAATTTTACATAGATTATGTATATATTTTAAACTGTATTTTAAGGTAAAGTCTTGATCCATTAAATGAGGGGATCTTTTGCATTGGTTTTGGTTTGATAAACAGGACAGGAGAGAAATGCTGAAAGATGGTCCACCAGTTATGCAGGTTCTACTTCCACTTTTACTGAAAAATCTGATCAAGAAAAATGAGTTTGGATGAGCTGTATGTAAACTGAAAAGAGCCAAGTAGATCTAGTACAGCTAACAGGAACTCAGCCAGGACGTGCAACTACAAGTTGCCATTATCTCATGATGTCCAGAGCGTTACGTAATGCGGTGACATCTACCTGACCATGATAATCTCCAGCTGCAAATATGTCATATTGCTGCAGTTAATGGAAGAGGGGGAAAAAAAAAAAGTGTGGAAAGGTATGAAGATGAGACACTTGCTATGACTGAAAATGGGAGCAAAGGCCTCAGAAGAAGATAAAGGTCGTTACCAGGAAGACCTTGGCATGGGAGGTCATGGGTGTGAACCATATGAAGATTAACAGTTTTCAAGAGGGTCTGTGCCAGAATTAGGTTTGATCAAGCCTTTTTGTTACACCACCTGTCCTCTCAATTGTACTGCATAAGCGGAGAGCCCACCCCACTTGCTTAGGAAATGCCTTCAGCTGCACATGGTATAGTCAGCTGGTTAAAATGGTTCCACTGGAAACCAATAAAACCCCCAAATCAACAATGTGTTTTAGATGCATTAGTGTGCTGAGGTGTGCACATGAGCAACTCTGTCAGCTGCTACACGTTCCTGTGGCTTGCATTTTATGAAGTGAGGGGGGGAAATTACATCAACCCCCCCACTCCCATATGCTTCAGAGACTCAATGCTATGGTGGATGAATAATCTTAAACTGGCAAGCAAACTTTTGACGGGTTGTTAGACTACTTGGAAGGAAAGAGGATCTGAGTATTAGTCACATCTATTGCAGATAAAGAAAATAGGCCTGCTGAAGAAAACAAGCAAATAGTTTGCTGATAAGAACATACACATTCACCATGCAAAGCTCTCTATAAACTAGAGAATGTGTTTTAACAACAATGTAGTTATATGACGGGTGCACTTGGACATAACAGCTTTCTCCAATGAAAATAATATCCATTTGGAGAGTTATTTGATAATGCATCTATGAGCAACTCTAATGGTTTCAGCAGAATGTAGATCTTAATTCTGACTGCTTTTTTCCCTTTCAAAGATGATAATATTATAGTACAGCAGAGATAATCACTTATGATAACAGGATCCCTTTTTTGTAATAGTCTTTACATCATCTCCCTTCTTTTTCTTTTTTTTTTTTAAGATTCTCTCCATAAATAGGATTTTTCATTCTTCTGATGTTCCAAAAATTGTGTGAGATAGCTACTTTAAAAAAAAAAAAAATCTGATCTATTTTAAAAGATCATTCTTATATTCAAAATCAACATTTTAAAGTATAGTTGTACCAGGAGTTTGTGCTTTTTTGTACTAGTGTCCTTCTAATCATAAAGTGGATGATAAAAGAACTCAATTCTATATGGTAATTTCTTCCACCCAGCTAGCTTCCAAGATGAGCTCTAGGAAATTTAGAAAATCAACATGATTTTCCATTTCAACAGAACAACAGAATTGTTACACAGAGTGAAATCTTTTGGGTTTAGCTGACTAAAAGATGCATATTACAGCTGAATCATTACATCATGCCAAATCCCTTCTATCTGTTTTCAAGAGCATAGAAGTAATTTCTTAGGATTTCAGTGTTCTGATTTTCTGATGGCTACAAGTAAATAGCTTGCTATTCCTGTAAAGATAGGACATCAAAACATGAGTGCTTTTCAATAATGAATCTTAAAGTAACACAATGTTAATCTTTCAGTAGAATTTATTTTGAAAATTAAGAGTAAAAAAAGAAAAAGGATTTTTTCAAGGAAACTGGAATGAAATAACTCTAAGGATTTTTTCATTTTTTTCATGGAATCTCAGAAATACCAGGAAGACATGAAGAAAACACCTTAATCTTCAAGACACTAAGTATTATTTACTGATAATCTACTATCTCCCTTGGAAAGGCAGTTAGGACTGCTGACGCTGACACTGCTACTATGTTTTGTCTGGAGAAGAGTGCAGTCACTGACTCTGCAAGCTCGAGGGGCTCTAACAGGGTGAGATACTGCTGGCTGTTAAGTATTTTTGTGCCCACATAACTCAATCACTTACTGCCATTTCAGATGAATCACCCTTCAGTTCGGCTTTCTTTGTATTAAACAATGATAAACATCTTAGAATGTACCTTGTACTTTATGACTACTACTTCAACACTGTTGTTTCCATGGAGATAGGATGATTAGCTCATTGCTTTGGCTTACTGCCCTGATTTTGTTTTCCCCTTTTTTGCAGCACCCCAAATTTTTGATAGTTGCCCAGGTAAATTCTCTATTCTATATACTCAGTTTCACAGATTCCCCTATAATTTCTGTTTGAGTTGAAGCAGCTGTTCTAAAAAAGGCATCTAAGCTTAAATTAGATTTTAAGTGATAGTGAATCTGCCAAAGTATTAGGGAAACTGTTCCAATGTTTGATTTGGGTCAGTAGTGTCATATTTATTTTCATTTTCCAGCTACAACTGGTTCAAAGTTTGCCTTGTTCAGTCTTCTGGACCCACACCTGTTCTCCTCAGGTTGCATAAGATAACAAATAATGTCCCTGAAGACTGTTTCAGCCAGTTGTCTAAGTCCCCTAGGGCAAATTTCATCAGAATTTGTTGTTCTAAAGCAATCCAACTTCTGTAAATACTCCAGCCTGCTCTATTTCCTACCCCTTTCTTTCCCTGCTCTAACCTGAGACCTTATTCCCTTGTTACTGATGTTAAACATGATGTCTGTATGATTGCCATTGACCTTCCTGTTGAAGAAGGGAACAAAACAGGAATTAAACATTTCGGCTTGCTTAATTAATCTGTCACCTTTTATTCTTCTTATTACTGATCTTATTACCGAATGACTATGACTCACCACTCTTTCTTTGTTCTGTAAAGTTTCTTCTCCTCTCCTCTC
>VZRU01000035.1:11249-33591 GCA_013398155.1 Pedionomus torquatus | reverse complement strand
CCTCTCCTCTCCTCTCTCTCCCCACATGCCTGTGATCTTTTTTCATACTCATCCTTATTACTCTGCCTAGTTTCCATTTTCTTACCGTGCCACTGTTAGGTTTGAGATCATTGAAGAACCTGTGATTTTAGGCAGCAGGGCTCCATCTATGCCTTTCATTCTCTCTCCACATTGATAGCTCTTACCTGAGTCCTTAACCATTGTTCAGGAAATTGCTGGCTCTCCTTACCTGTTTGATTTTTATTTTTTGTCTCTTGTCTCTTTTCGGGTTTCATCTTTCAGTCTCTGAATGTATGAAATCTATGCACATGTCTAGGATTCTATAAGTTTTCAGCCGACCAAACCAGTACACTTTCCTTTTTTCCTTTTCTAGTCCTCTCATCATGAAGGATCAATGGACTCTTCTTACCAATCTCATTCAGTTTTCCCTAAAATAACCCTAATAAGGTTAGCAAAGCTTAGGTACAATGATACATCTTATATTTTTCTAAGGTGGACTGCATTGTTACCAATAGGAGGTAGAATACCATATTGAGAAAATCAAGGTCTTCATTGTGATACCAACTTTTGACCATGTGTTAAATTTCAGAACACATTTTTCACTTTTTTTATCCTTTATCCATGATGGAAAGGATTATGAGGGCAGATCATAAAGCCAAATTCTTTTGCTTCTTCTTCCTGAGACATTTTTGATCTGTTTTGGCTCTTGTCATTATCTCCTTGCGGAGGAACAGCATGGGATAGTTAATACAGCAGATCACTTTGTCTGACAGATTACAAAGCTAGTTACTCAAATGTTGTTTCTCTGCCAATTGTACCAGAAAAAGAAGAGTAATGTGATGGGCAGCACTTTTAGGTTAAACATGGTTCTTCATTCTGCTTAGAGTTCCTGTTGACACACATCAGATGCGTCTAGCATTGACATTGATTCCAATTCATAAGAAAATAGTAGCTTAGCATGCTAAAATTTAAGAAATCCACTAAAAAAACCTATTGGGAGTAGGTCAGAGATCAAAGCCAAGCTTGTACTTGTTCATTTGCTCTCTCTCTTTCTCATTTTTATCTCCCCCTGCTATTTCCCAGGCTCTTTTGGTTATAGTTGCTCTTATGGCTGATAATTGTGATCTCTTTAGACCCCAAACTTTCCATTCTTATTTGTTCAGTGTTTATGGAAAAAAAAAAAAAAAAAAAAAAAAAAAAAAGGCCTTAGTCCCAACTGGAGCTGTTCACAGCTACTGTAATGTAAATAATATGTAGCCCAGATGTACAATGAACTGAGGGACTGCCAGTACTTTCTAGGCCCACACACTTGGAAAGGGGTGGAGGGGGCAGGAAATGATTAGGAGAGGGGAAAGGCAGAGCTCCACCAGGCAAGGCTTCCATCAGCCGTACTCATCAGAGCCCTGCCAGGGGCTGCCTTTTGTGTACAAGTTGGGATGTGGCAGCTGCTAAAGGCCAGTGAAAGGGGCTGTTTCTGCAGTCACTAAGATTCTGTCTTATTAGCCTGAAAGCACTCACAGGTTAATGTGAATAACAAGGGCATAGTAAGGAAAGTGAGTAAAAAGCTTTTCTTGAACTTAGTGGTTACCAGTAGCACTAGCTGTGTCAGTACCAGAAAAAAAAAAAAAAGCAGCATAGATGTCTGAAGCACCTCATGGTTGCTCAAAGGATGAAGAAAAATATTTATTTGGGCTCTCCGTTTGGCTTCATTCACTTCTACAAGCTTGCCCACATACACTAGACCCAGTTGTGTTCTCTTTAAATTCAAAGCAAAAATTGTTTTATTGAGTCATCAGCTAGAAGAGACATGAGCTCTTTCAGTCAGTACGAACACAACAGATTTTCCACAGGATTCTTTGAAAGTCTCCTTCGTCTGGGCTGAACCCTCACATCTGGCAGGAGCTCACTTCTGCTGACTCCAAGACCCACATCCAGGACATGAATATTCATCGTGTTACTCATGCTGCGTTCCTTTCCCTCTGATGTGTTTAACTCCCAGCAACAGGGAGACACTCCAGAGCAGCTGTGGAGCTTTTGCCAGCTCTTACTAGTTGGACTAAGCAGGAAATAATTTTCCTGTCCCATGAAACTGTCCACTGTGAAGCTTTTTTTCCCTATTTTCCCTGTTTTCCCCTTTTTTTCCTCTTCCCCCATCCCTCCCATTCTTTAGGACAAAATCTTGACTGACTGCAGGTTTTCAGTGAAGAAAACCATCAATCATGCTTACTCTCCCTAAACCAAACTAAAGCAAATCACACCAAGAAATTAATTCCCTAATCAAGAAGGAGGGCAAATTTTCTGTGGTTCAGGCCACAGATGTAAACTGGGAATTTTCACACCCAGAAAGATTTCCCTGGCACCAAGTTATCTTTTATATCAGTAAATATTATTTCAGCTTGTTTGTCTTCTCCCTTCATTCCCTACTTTAAATTCCAGCATGAATCTGAGAGCTAGTTTTCCCAAAAAAGCTTCACTGAAACTCCTGCATCTTCAGATTCTAAGTAGTATACTATTTTTATATGTACATACATGTAAATTCCTGCCTAGTTTTATTAGCAGTATTTGTGTACTTTAAGAACATGTGAGAAAATTTGAGCAAGAACTATCAGCCTAGCAACTCTACTTGCTGGTAGGGAAAATTCCCTCATCAGTTGGAACCTTTCCCATGGTTACTTTCTCCTTTTCTCAAGAGGAACACAACTTGAAACACCATGATTGATAGGATTTCTACAGGCTCTTTGTAAGATAAGTTCCAGCATTCAAAACTCACAGAATCATCAAGTTGTCTAGGGTGGAAGGGACCTTGAAGGTCATTGAGTCCAAACATCAACCTAACACTTACAAAGCCCACCATTTAACCATGTCCCTAAGCACCACATGTACCCGTCTTTTAAAGACCTCCTGAGATGGCAATTCCACCACTGCCCTAGGCAGCCTGTTCTACTGTTTGATAATGCTTTTGCTGAAGAATTTTTTCCTAATATCCAGTCTCAACCTCCCCTGGTGTAATTTGAGGCCATTTCCTCTTGTTGTATCTCCTGTTACTTGGGAGAAGAGACCGACTTCCACCTCTTTACAACCTCATCTCAGGCAATTGTAGAGGGATGCTGTACAGTTTCCACAGATGTTTACTGGAGCTTACAACTAATGGGGCATCAGTTGACTCTTCCTTGGTAATTGAAGGAAATGTGGAATCACCATTAAACCTTAATTAAAAAATGACTGTAAGCAGGACAAGGGGTGCTGTGCAAGCTCTGCTTGATGCACAACCGCCACCTCACAGCACCAACACAACCAGCAGACCTGCCCTCAGCTTTGACAAAGCCAGGAAAGGGAGGTCTGTGAGAGGCTGGAAGTTCAATCTTTGGCAGGTTTTGAAATAAGTAATGGCTTGCTACTATTGCTACTAGATGCGCAGACTAGAGGAAAATGAAGATGCTTCTCTAAGATGAAGGGTTGATTTGCTCTAAGACAAACAGAAAAACACCTTTAAAATCTTACTGCCTAAAGGAGAAGCTATTAATACTGGGGAAGACAAAAGAGTTGGGGTGATGAACCTGTTAAATACAACATAAAGCATGTAACTCTTCACACACAAAAAACAGAAAACCTCACTAGCTTGGTCATTGTCAGGTTAATGTTTAATCCTAAAAGAGGTGAGTTTAATATTAAAAGAGTTGGCTTCTAAAAAAACCCCAAAAAACAGAAACCCACAATAAACATTCAGGAGGATAAATCCATTTAGCTTTATCCCCACCAAAAAAGATATTTCCCATTAAAACAACCTACAAGCCCCATGTAGATGCTTGGCTTAGTTAAATATTTTGTATGGCACTGATATATTTGACATTAAGATATTTGTGTATAACCTGAGCTTTAAAGTACATATTAATATCTCATTAAAATTCCACTTACCGAACATATGGCATTTAAAAATTCATTTGTTATCTTGATTGATGACATTTCAGTGAGCCCTGTTTGAGTTTAAAACCAAAATATAATCTTAGACCTAAGGAAGCAGACTGTGCAGGCTGAACTTTTCGTAACTTCCCACAAACTGCCTCAGTATTTTCTGGCAACCATCTTGTGAAACCCACCACAAAGGACAGATCAAACGGATCTTTAAAATATGTAGCCTGATAATAACTGTGATTATATGTGTGAGAGATAAAATAGATATTAAATGATTTATAACATCAGATAATGGATTATTCATGTATTCAATCAACTCTGGGAGAAATGGGAATATGTTATAAAGGAGAAATGTTTCCATTTGGTCTGGGCCTGAGGGAAGGCTAACCCATGCTTTGCAAGTGATACATTTTGGAAAACAAGTTGTGTGAACAGTATATGAAACATGTAAGTCAGCAGCGTACCATTAAGTGGTAGCAAAAAGAAAATGAAGAGGTTTTAAAGCTGCTGGCTGATATATCCTTGAAAAAAGCAAAAGAAATCTTTTAACCACCAATAGCTGAACTCCCTGAGCTCTTTTGTGGGGCCTGCATCCTGCGTGTATCCTTAGCATTTCAAAAACTAGGCTTGTCAGTTGCCAAACTTTCCATTAAGGACATTGTCCAGATAGCAACAGACCCTGTCTGGTCCAATCAATCTCAGAATCTCCCCTCTAGAGGTCCCTTTTTTGCTCTTGATTATAGCAGGAAACCTAAGTGCCCAGTTTAGACCCAACAACTGGATTTTAAATGGCTGCAACTAGGTGAAATAAATGTTGCCCCCAGCTTGTAGACACGCAGAGTAGGAGTTGGAGTGAGTGTAGGAGAGTTCTGCTTGCCACATTCTGATGCTTTGGGAGCTTCTCCTCAGGACTGTTCAAGTATGTCCAGCACACATGTAGCTTAGAATTTTTTGGTCTACCTCTGAAATGTTTCTTTGGAACAGCATCTCTTATTTTCTTTCTTTCTTTCTTCTTTTTTTATTTATTTTTTTTTTTTTAATTCTCAGTTAGCTTGGATAGAATTGAAGTAGGTCAAAAAAGAAAATGCTTCAAGCCATCCTTCCAGCCTCCTAGTACCTAAACATGTAATCAGTCCTTCAGTCTCTCAGATTGAACCTGGCCCTACTGCTTTGGTCTTCCAGCACAGCTTGATTCCTTACTTCACAGAACATAGGATTATTTCTTGAATTACTTTTAGATTCAGTTTTAGGACTATGGGAGTTTGCCCCATCTCCAAGGGGGAATAATGAGTTATTCTTGCACCTAACAAGGTCTCTTCTCCTCTAGGAAGTTAGGAAATGTGGAGACCACCTCAGTGAAGCCCTTTTAGGACTGGGGTCTTTGTACCTCAAAGCTTGCCAGTCTGAGGGATGCTGGGGATGAAGGGTACAGAATATGGTGAAAGGTACAGAACATGATGAAATGCACAGAACATGACTAGGCTTCCCTTCTTACTCACTTGGGCCATGTCATGCTCCTGGAAGGGGACACATCTTCCATGTAAGCCACCATCAACCTTTCGAACAAGTTTTCTTCAGCAGATGCACGTAACAATTCAGATGCAAAAATGTATCATATCTATACTATTTCCACAATATTCCCCACAGAGCCCAGATGTTCTTTCTGAAAAAATGATGATGGTGGTGATGATGATGGTGATTGCTATGGCAGGGATTGCTGGGAGAGTTGTTTTTGCAAGGCAGAGAAGTTCATAATAACAAACCACACCCCTCTTTGACAACATGCGTCAAGTACATAGTACACCACAGGCTAAATTTATACTTTCCTCAAGTTGCTTTTTAGCTGTGTTTTAATTCCCCTGGCTTAAAGCCATTATAGGTCTTATTTGAGGTTTTGGTCTGTTCTCAACAGAACTCCCACATGATTATAGGACTCTACATATTATTAACACGGGCCACACAAAGTTCAGGGCAGCACATTAATGGCTGAGCGTGGGTTATGTGAAACACACAGGCTCTATAACATGGAATTCCTCCCCACCCGCCTCTCCTTCACCCCCAAGATGAGGCTTAGCTCACATTTCTTTTTAGAAAGCAGAACTTGAAGCCAGGTATTTTGCCACAAACATTTGCAGGCTTACAATCCAAGCAGTTGTAACTGAATGCTGTCTCTCACATGGAAAATAAATTCTGTACATGCTGTACATTCTTCAGTGCAAAATAAAATCCAGATGGCCTTTATTTTACAAAAAAAAAAAAAGTGAGGCAAACAGATGAAGAGACAGAACTCCTTTCTTACGCACATCCATCTCTAAACCTTGCCAAAATAAAGTAACCAACAGAAAGCTCTTGTGACTGGCCAAAGGGAGGCAGTTACTGAATTATGAGATAACAATGCAAGGAGAAACATGTTATTTTTAAAAATAAAAGGACATTAGCAGATGAAAATGAAATAAATATAGGTGTTTATCATTTTGCAGTGCAACAGAGTCCATCTTTAAAAAAGAGCTGGCCAGCCTGGGATGTGGAAAAGTCAGGTCTGATAAAGAACAGAGGTTGCTCTTGCAGGACTCTGGGAAAAAAAAAAAAAAAAAAAAAGAAAATGGAATAAGGTCATTTTGAGTGGAAAATGCAAACATTTTGTTCTTGATAAAGGACAAGATGCAACACTCTAGGGCTATCAAGATTCTTTCTCAATTTGTTTCAAAACAGAACTTAAAAACTTTCCACCTAGTTTGTGTTGGAGAGGAAGTTAGTAATTGATGGTCCATTGATGGCCTTCTTCCAGTCACAGCATCCTAAAACCAAGAAGAAATAATAAATATTTTCCAGTAACAGGTTAAAATTCTTTGTTTTTCAGAAAGTGCACTTATTCATTTGCACAAATAATGAAGACAGACATTCCTTTTTTTTTTTTTTAATCAGTATTACATAGAGAACTTTCTTTAAACATGTTTTGAAATGGTTTTGTTTATAACTGTTTACTCCTGAGTCTGTCTTCCTCCACTTCTCTGCCTTCTCCCATTTTACATTTTAAAAGGATGAAAGTAGAGGAAAGGCAAGGAAAAAATATATATACTTTAGCTAAAAGAACATTTTTTGTCTTTTAAGTTAATTGAAAAATTAGAGAAGTGATTGAGAGTTGTTGGTTTTTGAAACTTCATTTCTCAACAATACCCCCCATTATACTAGGAAGATTTTGATCTAAATCTATTAACAGCTTTGAAGATGAGCCAAGCAGTCAGTCCTCAGAAATTAACTTTAATTAAGTAGAAGTATGAAAACCTTCATTTAGGTGGGATGGGAGGAGAAAAGAGGGGGTGTGACCTGTGTGTTCCAGTGTGGCAGGAGAATTACACAAATTAGGAAACTGACATGGATACTGACTGTTGTTATCAAGCTTGCCACATTCATTCAGTCTTTATGGGTTTGCTTTAGATTAAACAGAAATACAAAAACAAAACCAAAAAAGTAAAAATTAAAAAAAAATGGTATAATATGTGGTTGAGCATATGTAATGCTGCCCTTCTTTTACAATAAGATCAGTGTACACTGAGAACACAGCGCTAGCAAATGAGAATCTTCCATATATTTAAATATTTGCATACTTTGTAATTTTCTGCGTAGCAGAACATAGCACAGTGGGGTCAAAGAGGGATAATCACCACTTTTAGAGTCTATAGAAATGAAACACTAATACCTGAAGTACAAATGAATTGCTGGTATTAATGAGGAAGGAAGATAATGAGACAATATTGTATATTTATATCTAGCACAATCTCTTTCTGTACTGCTCAGGGTGACTCATTCCTGGAACACAGGTCAGAGCTGCAGTCACCAAAAATATGTTACACAATTCAACTTAATTACTGTTCTAAACTCTGATAAATAATTGCTATGAGTTTCCAGCTGCGTTTAGCTAAGACACATAGAAAAATCAATAATGTAAAATATAATGAATAGTATTGACATACTATCAAGAAAAATATTAGACAAGAAATTAACCCTGTTTTTTCATGAAAAATAGAAAGATATGCTTCTGCTTTTATAGTTGTGTTTATAGTCACGTGTTTAAATACAGTGCTTCAACATACCGTGTCCTGTTCTGTCCTTTATTACAGATATTACACCATTATACCTATATGTACAGTTTTCCATGAACTTATTTGTTGTTGTTGGGGTTTTTTGTGTGTTTTTTTATTTTTTTGGTGGTTTTTTTGGTGTTTTTTGTTGTTGTTGTTATTAATTTTTTTTCAGAGCTGTTTTCTCTGTCATTGCAGTGAAATGATTAATGACCAAAATAGGCTACTGGTTGAGTAAACACCTTAGATATTATAGACAGATGTAAAACATAAATGCTAACTGTTTTCAAAAACAATATTACAAAAATGGGCTACTGAACAAATTGGTTTATTATCAGGCACAATATTACAAAAATGGGCTACTGAACAAATTGGTTTACTATCAGGCATTTTAAAGTTTCCCTTCCATCACTAGTGACCATCACATGTGTCTTCAGAGCTCTGGAAGAACAGCAGTTCAGAAACCTGAGAGAAGATAGACCTGACAACAGACAAACAACAGGCAGTGCTCCAACTATGACATTAAAAGTTGTCTGGCTCTCAGATATTGTATTGGAACATGAGTAATATGAGTGCTACAGAGCTGGTGATGCTCATATCAGCTTAAAAGTTATCCATTCTCTGGGCCTCACGTCTTACAGAGGTCTGCCTCATCGCCCAGGGCTCAGGATTCAACAGGAATATCCAAATCTGTACTTTGCCCAGCTCTGGCTATTAGCTGTCTTTACCTGAGGGAGAATCCCCGTTCCCAGCTGGCTAAGCAGCGTATTGTGAACTTCAGCATCTGTGTATCCTTGTGAGAGAATTGCTTTCCTTCCAGCTTTTCCCTGGAGTTCACGAAGTGCACCACAGCGTTCCAGGCACTATAATAAGGGAGAGCTGCCCTGCCTTTTTTCATGCGTTAACATTTTGTTTGATCTAAAACATTCAAGTTTTATCCCTATTTTTAAAATAAGATACAAGTTTAGAAGATTTTATATCCCTGCAAAAATACCTAAGTGGAGCCATCCATTGCAAAGAACCCCAAACCAGCGTGTTGTGGCAATTTCTAAATTCTAACTTTTTTTGGTGATTTGTTTACTGTGTGTGGTAAATTCTTTAGTGTGAGGGTGGTGAGGCACCAGAACAGGTTGCCCACAGAAGTTATGGATGCCCCATCCCTGGAAGTATTTAAGGCCAGGCTGGATGGGGCTTTGAGCAACCTGTTCTAGTGGGAGGTGTCCTTGCCCATGGCAGGGGGGTTGGAACTTGATGATCTTTAAGGTCCCTTCCAACATTAACCATTCTATGATTCTATGATCAGTGAGAGGAGGTGACAAACAGAACTATTCTGTACAAACCCTACATTTTAGGCTGTATGCATACATGTATATGCATAGCTATGCATGCATAAGCAATACACTCAGATACATGTGTACATGTATGTATAAGAAACACCTGCATTTCAGAATTGCTTCTCTTAATCTTGGATTTCTCCATCAATCAGTTGTTGGGATTCACAGCACAGCTCTTCATGGCAAGGTGCTGTTTCAGGCTGTGTTCCCGCAGCTTCAGCTCTTAGTGGGTGGCCACCCCCCAGCATTGGAAAGGCAAGACCTGCAATGAAAGAGTGATGTCCAGCACCAGCCTCATGCCGTCTGAGGAGGTTTCTGTCTTCTCCCACCCTCCTGGGCTGCTTTGCACTCTGCAGGCATTTTGCTTCCCCAGCATCCACATCACTGCCCTTCTCCTTCAGAAGCTGCTGGAGGAAGCCTGGGATCCCGCTGGTAGCTCCAGGGCAGGTATGCAAGACCCACAGAGCTCAGGGGACAACGGCCTGTGTTTGCTACAGAGCTGAGAGACTTCTTGCCTGAGGGAAACAGTACAAGGCTGTAGCTAAATGCCATCAAACAGCGAGAAATAGTTGCTTTTATTTGGGTCAGAGGTTGCCTATCTCTAAATTGGTTGCTGTGAAGGAGAAAATAAAAACAAGAGCAGTGAGTCACAGGTTGCTGGGGGAAGGGACACTGTAGAGGACTGTAATGAATTCCTCCCTGCTGCCGACATCCTCCAAGCTACTCCTGGGCTGTAGTTTGATGAAGGCAATGAATGCTGATATTTCCTAGTCCAGATACTTCTTTAGCCAATATTAGCAAACGAATGTAAATTCAAACACATCATTGCACTGGTTTGTATGCTCAGATCTGAGAGACCAGCAGAGCAAACAACAGTGAAATGATCTGGCTTCATACCCCTTAATGAGTTTGCCAGCTACATGCTCTGAGAGACCTCTCATGTGCATTCAGCATTGTACTAGGAATGAATAAATAAGTTTTCACTCAGGGCTAGGTCTCTAAAACCAGAGTTGGACATCCCTACCTGTAAACTATGAACTATGCAGGCAATTTCAAAATGTCCTGTTGAAGCTGTTGCTTAAAAAAAACCTAGTAATCGTAATGGTTAATCCCATTTTCATACTTTTTTCCTTTTTTTTTTTTTTTCTGTTTTTGTATTTATTTTTTTTTTTCCTTATAAGAAGTCATAGAAGACTTAGACGACTAGACAATTTACAGAAAAACAAATGTTGCAGAAATATGAGTACAACTGGTACAATTTCCTGTTCTATGCAAGCCAGAAAGTGATTTGTATTTTCAGTAGGCAGTTGTGTGTTTAGGCTTTTCGTTTATCTTTATATTACACACTCTAGTCTCATGTACCCAAACTCTGTGTTTTCATTAATGTTGCTTATTCATATTCCACACAAGTCCATCTATTTCTGCTACAGCTTCTTTTGTTGAACACAGTATTCCAGACAAGGACACACCACTGATTTATACAATATTATCATTCAATAATGTTTCTGTACCTTTGTAATAGTATTGAAAATTGTTTGTTTTTATTAATGGAGTTATGTCTTCAGCACATGGATTTGCTGGAGCATCCATTCTGACTGATAAGATACCTTTGTGGATGTATAAAGTTATTTTAGATTTTTGATGTTCATATGAATACTTCTCAGCATTTCTTCTTCAGTCTCCTATTTATCAGTCCTGAAGAAGTATTTTGATGACAAATTCAGCAACAGTATTTGTTTCAGGGACAGTATTCTACAAAGAAATTTGTATTGTCTGGCAAAGATATTTTGTGACATCACAGGGAGAATATGTTCCACGCAATCTTATTATTTTTTAAAAATTAGGTTACATTTCTGTGACAAGTTATGTTTTAAGGAGCCAGGCAACAGTTTAGGAAATTTGCCCGCCTAAGTTCTGTGATTAAATTCAAATAAGAAAGGCACCAAACTTTTTGAAGAATCCCAGAGGTTCATCTAAAGGTCAGTGAAATAAATTTGATGGGAGGTTTATTTATTTTTATTTTATAATTTTACTACAGAAAGCATCAGATGAGGCCGTGAGACAATGGATTTGTCATCTGAAGTGAAAATCTGTACTTTTAGATTTAATTAATCCAGCAGGATTAATTAAGTCTTTTCCAATCATCTCCAATGTAGCTGGAACTACTTCTTGGAACTAATTTTGGAAATCTAAAATGGTAATATCAAAGATTTAACAACATTGCAGTAAACTGAGCAAGTTATTTTATTTTGTTCAGTTCTACCTCTTTTACCTGGAAAGGAACAAATTATATTTGAAAACTGTGTAAAAATGTTTGTGAAAACTGACTATTCACCTTTACCTAACTGTGCAGGTGACAAACTGAAGGACTCTTCTTACTGTGTTTCTTGGGTCTTACTGCACGACATTCTTTGATAAAACCTGGTGAAGGGGCAGGATGGGCCATAAGAGGACAGTCTGCTGGGAAGAATCACCTGGGAAAAGCAATTGTGTTACTCTAGGCAAATTGCTTCTCACCTCTTATAATTATTTTCCTTCCTATCTGTGGTCTACCTCATTTAGACTGTAAGGCTTTTAGGCAATTCGGCAAGCCTCGCTTCACCATAGGTTAGCTTTCTAAAAGTGAGAAATCTCATTTCAGTTAGTTATCCAGACTCGCTGTACATTTAATGGAGAGAGAGAGGAGGACTATCAGAGGACGATTCATCTTTTGTGTCTAAAACTAGAATCACATGAATTGTTCTCTGGACCTTCTTCTCACTCATTACCCCTTCCCGTTGACAGCACTTTAAATCAGGTATTAAATTATACGTAGATAAAGTTAGGTGAGATGACCCAAGCCCTTGTTGTATACTGTCTGCCACCTTATCTCAGTCATGATTTCCAGATATGACTTATTTATTTATTTAACAGAAATAAATAACAATAAATTGGGCCAAATTGAGGCCTGATGTAGTTTTACATTTTTATGCTGAGAAGCTCAGAGAGATCTTAAGACTTCAGGGCAGTCCTACAGCCTGTGTTAGGCAGAAGATCAAGCTGGATGACTGGAATGGTTGTTTCCTCCCTTATCTATCTATCATGTAGAGTGGGGAGGTGATGACTGTTGGTGATATTGACTTGTTCTGACTTGCTAAGGACGTTTTATGAAGAAATATCTCTAGGCCCCAGAATGAGACTGTAATAAAATTGTGAGCTTTATAAACAACATGCCTTTTTAAGAGCAGTAAAGGATTTCTGCTGACCCAAGAGGTGACAGCTCTGTCTGTGGCTGCTGGTATATCAGTGTGGTAGGGACAACTTTTTGAGTTGTCTCTTGAGTTGAGCAAGACTGTGAGACAGCCTCTGCCTCTGAAAAGGTTTTTGTTATTTGACCATTTAAAAATGCTATTATAAAGGTCAATGGACATTTTATTTCTGCCTGCCTTGGTGTTTAGGCAGGTCATCTCAACTCCCTGGTCATGTCTCATGGCACAGTTCAGAAAGAACTGATAGACAGGTCTACTTCTACTCATGCTAACTCAAAGCTGAGTTTGTTATAAAAAAGCTTCATCTGACTCAGCTTTAATATAGTTTTATAGTCCCTTAGTGCAATTCTGAAGCAGCAGAAAGCCTAGACTGAAAATCTAACCTGTAATTCCAGATGTATTTTATACCATTGCACCAAAATGGAGGATGTTTATTCAACTCCTATGTCCTTCAATGTCTCTCACTGCCTCACCAGAGCTTTCTAACACGAGGAGATGGATTTTCAGCTCTCATTTCCTCCACAGCCCTAAAAGTTGGTACAGCACTCAGTCTTTAATGGAGTTACCACAAGGAATGTATCTTAGAGAGTTGGTAAATTAGAAAAGTGGGGTTGCAGGTGCCTAAAGACATTTCAAAGCAGAGGGCTCTGCTGCAGCACCTTCTCTTCACTAAGTAAAGGTTTTTTTCCCTGAAAAATGATTTCACGCTTAATTTCAGCTATTCTGGACCACGTGGATCAGAGAGGCAGCAAGTTGTGTCAAGGCACTGCAGGCTTTTCACCCATCCTTATTCAAGCTCTCTCTGGACCAAGAGCTTCCACAATTCTCCGTACCAAAATACTCATTCTAGGGAGGTTTCTGAGAGTCTTGGGGTATGATTTTACTCCACTGACATACCTGCACACGTGTGTAAAGTATGCCACTATAAAAACCTCGGTTACCTACATGTTGCAAACTGCCTTTTTAGTGAATCCAGTATAACAACTGAAAAATGACACATCTAACATTTCTGCATAGCAGTCTAAACATCCCCTGAACATTGTTATCAGAAGTCATCCTATCAGATATCCGAGTTCAGCTGTTGCAGGCTTTCGTTTTCACTTAGGGAAAAATCTGTCTCATGAAATTATTGTCAAAGGCTCTTGAAAAAACACAAAAAAAAAGAAGAATTAAATATTCATTATTCATATGTTAAAATTCACATTTTTGTATGGTCTGTGAATGTTGATTTCTGAAATGCACATGGCAGCAAACAGAAAGAGGAGCTTAACTTCAGAGGAGATGTTATAAAGGTAGAATCTGATGCAGCAGTTTTACCTTTGTTTCTCTATCATCCCGCTAGGTGGGTTACTGCCTTTTGTGTCTCATCTGCCCTGTAGTATTTAACCTCATCTTGCAGGACAGCTGTATTTCATCACTCATGGCATACTGGGAGCTCATTAGGTGACAACCTCTCTCTCTCCAAAATGTTTTAAATTGGGTAATTATTTTCTAAAGGATCCTAAGCACATTCTAATTCACAGTTAAATACATAAACCTGAATACATGGATTGTGATTTATTCTTTCACTAAACAGGATCCAAATAAGAAGTGAAATGCCTCATTAAAATGCAATTCAGTACGGCTTTTGAGTGCCAGAGAAACAGAGTTTGCGAGACAAGAGCGACCGGTTAAAAGTGAGGATGCTTCCCCAATTTCAGCAGACATAACTGATATTTCCTAAAAGTATATGTGATCAAACAGGGAATATAGTTAGCTTTTCATTTTCAGCTTAGCTGCCATAAAAGCACAGGCATTCACAAGTGAGAAAGCTCACAAGATGTATATTCCTCAGGTAGGTCAGCAGAAACATAAGCTTCTATTTACAAAAGTTATATTTGTGTGCCTCTATCAAGGTTGCAGTGACTGTCAACATTGGTCTCTAGGCACCGTTGTGACCTATTTATTCTCCATCAACTGCAGCACATTTTTTTTAAAGTGAGAAGCGAACTTCACAAGGTATGAAAACGATCATCTGCAAATATATTCTGTGAATTCACATATATAGGGACAGGTATTTTTTTTCTCATTCATGCTCTGTATCTTCTGCTAAACTCTGATGTTCGTATTTGCATGTGTTGCATTAATTAATACTTTTTTTTTTTTTTTTTTTATTTTAAACTGANTTAAACATTAGTGCAACAACTTCATGTAATTTTTTTCATATCTTTTAAAATTCTACAATTACATGTTGTTGTTGTTTTCANTTTTTTTTTTTTTTTTTTACATTTAAACATTAGTGCAACAACTTCATGTATTTTTTTCCATATCTTTTAAAATTCTACAATTACACGTTGTTTTCAGGTAAACTGACTCAACTGTTTACCAATTGTCTTGCCTATTTAGGGATTATCAGGAGCTATTGCTTCTTTTTCTAAACTAAGAGACTGCATTTCCTTTTTAATTAAATTTATAAAGCTCCAGTAAATCAGTAGAGCAATACTAATACCAGCAAGATCTAGCTCAGAGGGTAAGGACTGTTCCCAATGACAAAAGAGCTCATTATCTTTTGATAGCCAGATTTTGGGGGAGATATAAAATACCAAAAGCAATCTCACTTCAGCTTTCATTATCTAAGCATCTACTTGTACATATTTTGAAGATACAGATTACAAAGGCTATCTGACAGTCCTGTAAAAGTACAATGTTATGATTTCTTAATGATTAGGTGCCCAGCATTGATCCTTATGCTCTTTTCAGAAGTGATGTCAGGGATTGTGTAGTTTTGGAGGGTTGAACCAAAGCCATATTGTAATCCCATGGAGTCAGGACTTTCTCTTGGCCATTTTTTGTTTCCTGCATTAACCCCTTTCCTCAGCCAACTGTGTTGTTTGAATATGGGCCACCAAGAGATGTAACTGCACCACCTGAATAAGAGCTAAACCCCAAAGCCCTCTGGACTCTTGCCTGCACTGACTTTGTGCTTATTTGTAGGTCTCATTCCTTTTTGGTTTTTTTGCACCCCATTGAATCCTGTCTATTCTTTTTTTATTTCTTCCTGTCTCTCCTGTTTCATTTAAGATCTGTTTCACTTATCTTGTCTTGCTTCTCTCAGAGAATTGGGCACTTATCCCACCCCATTGTTGCCTAAGACTGGCCTTGTGGCCTCAAACCACTCTGTCCTCAAGCAGAATCCTGCTCGTCCATAGAAAAGCCCATGTCTCAGTGAGGAACCAATACCTACAGGGCAGTCTGTGTGAGCAAGAAATTCTGAGGATAGGGACAAGTCTTAAATTTATTTTGCATTTTTTGAAAGACATCTACATCCTCTCCTGGGATTCTGATTTAGAGGTATGAATAGCCTGAGCCATTATTTGAGGATTAAGAGGAAGAAAGAGTATGTCTACTGACTCAGATGATTTAACATCTCAGTTCTGTTGGGACTTGCATGAATATGTACAGAATCTCAAGTAACAGAAGTATAGATACTCACAAAGCATATTAGTGGTGTAGACTTTGGAGATATGTGTATTTAAATGCTGTGATCACAGGCAGCAACTTAATGAAGGCTTTGAGAACTCCAATTTTGATCCTAGACTTATGTTCTTAGGTCTTTTGTGGCGCTTGTCTTGCATGACTAGTCACTGGAAAGTTGTGGCCCTTTGTATTTAAGATGTTATGTTGCTCCTTTCTGCACAACTGTAAGGCTGAATCCAGGGGGATCGATGGCCATTAGCCATACACTGCGAGAGCGGTCTCATAGGATATACCATAATGAAAACAATACCTATAGCAGCTTATTCTGTACATTAAAGTATGAACTACTTGCACTTGTGAATATTTGAGTATATTATCCCCTGTACTCTTTTTATTTCTGCTTTTTATTTTTTCCTGTTCCTGCTCAGTGTTTGATCTTTTAGCTTCTGGCTATTTCTGCAATCATTTTATTTTGAAGAACTCGATAACAAAGAACAAAAACTTAGTATAACTGAAAAGCATAGTTCCAGACCTTCTGGCTCTGTGATTAGCAGATTAATGATGTGCTTTGTTGCTGTCGCTCCAGAAGAATTCCTCAATTCACAGTCATGTCTGCAAACCCAGTGCATGCATCTTTCTATACAGCCGTACACGTTCAACTCTGGCATATATGGAGTAGAATATTCTAGCAAGGAACAGTGTGCTGCTTGTTTGCATGTTGTTTTTTTGTTTTCAGAGTAGCAATAATTCAACAGTATCTTGCAGAACATTTTACCTGTTTTACATAACAAAATGGCTGCAATAATTCTGTATATTTCTTATGAAACAAAAATATCCTTTAAAATGCTTGCCTTACCAGCATTTAAATTAATTGTGTTGCAAACCTCTTGATAGAGCTATAGAATAATCACTATCACGTTTATTATTTATAATGCTTTTTGGTTTTGTTTTGATAAACGACAATACTTAATACTACGACATGAACAGACATTTGAGTTTTGCTATTTAATCTGTCAGACTCCAACTGATCAATAACAACATGAGTTATATTTAAAAACGCTTATCATCTGATGTGTTTTTGCAACTTTTTCTGTAGTTATCTTGTTATTAATTTTCTTGTTTTAAAAGAAGATGGTAATTTTATTTATGGAACATCATCTGTCACTTTATGAAGTATGATAAAAGGAAATCTCTCTATTCATCTCTAAAAGATAACATGATGACATGACATGAAACAAAATAGCTGCCTAAAAGCCTGTATAACCAGGTAGGGTGGAGAATGAGAAACTTAATGGAAAAAACAGAGGAAAAGTAAGAGTGTCACTGCCAGAGCTAGACCTAGGGCTAAACCAGCCAGAGCAGCACAGCCCGCTCATGAGGGAACAAGCTATATGTGCAAAGGAACACAAAAAAACCCCCAATTTTATGCCACTTTAACTATATATTAATTCTTTCTTTATATTCCAATAGCAATAAAAGGAATTGTGGCATCATGTTATCCATTAAAGCTGCATGTTGTTATCACAAAGATATGATGATTTCACCCTAATTCTACCAGTCAGCTTAACATTAGACCTCCTTCTGCAGATTGCTGATCGCAAGCTTTTAGCACATGACCAGATTAGTCCCATGAAGGGGGTTGTGTGCTCAGACCTTCACAGTAAGCCAGCTACAAGCTGTTAAAAATATGCATTTACCTGAATTCTGCCAATGTGCTGAAACTATCATAGAAGCAAGAAGCTCTAAACTTTGGTATACATACACATAAGTAACCGCAGAATTCATTACACACTGGGGTGGTCAGGAGAGCATATCTAACCAAAAGAATGCTTAACAATGGTGAAAAACAATCCTGCACATCAGACATCCTTTTCATTTCACGCACAGAGAGCAATCGTTTGTTATGCAGCCATGGTGGATGCTTGCTATTAATGGAAACTTTCCTCTCTACTGGTCTCGGTTTTGCAAAAGGCTAGGTGAAAGATCTTGGTGTTTCCCTTCCATACTAACTACAGGCTCACCTGGATAGGTAGTGTGATTAATAATTCAAAGCTACATTAGCAAGTGACATGGTATCTGCCTCTACGTGCACAATTCTGCCCCAGGGTTCAGTGGAAGATGCGCACTCTTTGGCTTGCTCAGCTATAAGTGTTAACATTTTTCACTTCCTTATTTTGAGTTGTACACCAGCAAGATTTGGGTGAACCCCCTTTTTTGTTGTTGATTTTTGGTTGTGGGTTATTTGTTTTGTTTTGTTTTTTAATTAAAAAAAAAAAAAAAAAAGTTTTAAGATACAGAGAGAGACAGCAGATATTTTTCTTTAAAGCCATTTCAACTACCAGGGCTGCATTCAAACTTCAGGACAAGTCAACAAATATTAACCTTCAGGTGGTAAGCAAACAGAAAATCTCAGCCCCCAAGGAAAGCAGCTGAAACAGTTACAGGGAAGCAGAAAGGGGACAAAATGTGACATGATGGCCTTTCTCAGCATTGTCAGTTATGGTTCTGTATTCTTTATGTGTGTAGACTGGACAAAAAGATCTTTAACATTAGAATAGCTCTCCGACTGATATATTTAAGTATCACTCAAGATAATTAACTTTCAAATGAGGGTTTAGGGACAGGTATTAGAAATATGCCTGTATATAGGTGAGATGGGAAAAAGGTAGACAAGAAAGATGGACTCTTTTGACCTTTTGCTTTTATTTTTCATGCTCTAGGATTCTTCGAAGAAGACAAAACCCTGCTGTTTGAAAGTCTCTTTCTGTTTAAATGACCACAGTAGCCTCGAGAAGGCTCTGCTTTTGCAGATTCAGAACATGCTCACAATTGTATTTATGGTGCCAGTTTTAGATGTTTAACAACTTGTAAACTGGATAGAAAATTAACAGAGAGCCTTAGCCTTATAGACTGAACCTTCCTACACTGGGTACTAGGGCTTTCATAGTCTGATTTTGCTCTATATCTTCAGACTCTGTCAAGATTAATTTTGTATGGGAAGTTAGTCTGACATTTTTTCTTATTCAAGAATAAAATTTTGATTTACTGAAATAAGCAAAGAACTTGCCAGACACACTCATGTCTGACTTTAAAAACTGGTGTACTCTAAGTATTTCAATTTTCATAGTGTTTCAACTATCAACCAAAACTCAAAATGACTTTTTATGCAAGTATCAAATTATATGACAAATGCTTCTTGCTATATGCATCATAATAAATTTACATGCATACTATAAATGATGTTTTAACTTTTTATGTTACAAGTTTGGGGAATGTGCCTAATGCCCTAAGTATCTTTTCCATGTTTTTTCAAGTGCCTGAAAAAACACTGCCATGAGCTTGGAAATGGAAGATGCACTTTCTTTTGGTGGTTGTTTTTTTTTTTTTTGGTTGGTTGGTTGGGGTTTTTTTGGGTTTTGTTTGGTTTTTTTTTTTTTTTCCATTTAAAACATTCTGAAGTGAAACATTCCAGTCCTAGGATTGCATTCATGAGTTTCTTCCTCAAGTGCTTTGGATAGACCAGGATATTGCTAGAATTCTCTTACTTGTATCTTAGTGCTATTTCACGATCTCTTCCCAGTCACAGGTGCTGCCCGGCCCCCAAGTATTGCTCTTTTTAACTCTTCCGGCAAAACAGCAAAATATCTCATCTTAATCAAGAGGAGATGACATTTCCAGTAGAATCTCTCCCTCCTTCCCTCTCCCTTCACCAGCATACAAAATGATTTTTATACCCCTGTGTCTTTAGTATTAAGATGTGATCTCTTTGTTTCTTGGCTGAATACCTGCTGTCATTGTTATCAAAATGAGTAAGCAGGCAAGCCTGTTGCAGAGCTTCCTCTCCTCCAAATCTCAACAAGAGCTCAGTGATGAATTTCAGGTCAAATCTTTATCTATCTTGCTGAGCCTCTGTAGCTACTGCCAAAAGGCTTTGCCTCAGCTACATTCACATACCATTCCTATCCCAGGGCAGCTAGTCAGCTTTTGAGAGGCAATGAACAGATATTTATTTTGTTACAGTAGACAGTGCAGTTTTTAAATTCTTCAGAACTTTTTTGGCACTTAGAAGTGAGTATCTCCAGCCTAAAAACTAGCATAGAGTCAAATTTTAGGCATCAAAAGAAGACAGAGACAAATATTACAGGAATGGCAGAATGTATGCTGACTTACGGGAAAAAAAGGTATTTCTCTGGTTTTAGGAAAAATTTCAGCAGGATATTACGAGCACAGTTTTCTTACAGCATAGTAGTGGACAGCTGGCTTTTTACATCCTCTGTTTTCAAATGCTGACCTGTCTATGTATATTTGTCTTTGTATATTTTAAAACCAGTAACAAAAGAAAATTATAGGTTTATATAGAAAATCATAGAAAAGATGAATATTTCACTTAGCTGTACTATAGTTACTCTCAACTTTCTTTCACACAACAGAAAATGGCAATTTTCCACATGCTGGAAATATGTTACCTTATTATGGGATTGTGCTTGTGTTTTGGGAACAATTAATTCATTTGTGATAAATGTGAATGAGTTCACTAAACCCAAAGAATATCTTGTTTTGTACCAGCATTTGTCGATAAAAAGACTTCATTGCCATCCTTGTTTTATTTCTGAAATGAGATGTCTGCTTTAATACAGTAACCATGAGGATTTCAGAATACAAGCAAGACAAAGTTTATAAACACAGATGATATTTACCGCTAGGTCAACTGATACAGTTTTAAAGAAGTGAAAACAGACAGGCTAAATGGTGAAACACCGCCTTTTTTCCAACACTATTGGCTGACCTTCTAGAAGATACTACTTGCAAACACGGCGTAATAAAATATTTTATCTGTGAGGACTGGTAGTCAAAGACATTCTATTTTGTACTTTGTAAAAACCTTTCAATAGAAAAGAAAACTCAGGAAACTGATACTGGAGGGAAACTAGCTCATCGTGTAATAGGCAATGATAATTTAGTCTAGAACTTTGAAGTTAATTTCAGTTTCCCATCTACTATATCAGCCTTTTAAATCAGAAACCAGAAAATCCTGAGGTTTTCCACCTCCTATGTTATCATGCAAACCAATGATCTATTATTGGAATCAATTTTATTAGTCGAGCAAACGAATTCAACTTGTACTTGAAGAACAAGTGCAACTTGTATTTGCTTTAAGGAATTTGCTTTAAGTCAAGCATTTATGAACCATGTAAATTATCCTTAAGTGACTGTGAAACTGCAGAAGAGTTTTATATAGCATCCCATATTAAAATTCTGCTAAGTGAATACAAAGTTGCTTGGCTTAATGTGCATTTATATATTTTTAAACAAGATACATATTGCATGAATTAAGGATCTTTGGGAATTTTGTTGCAAATAGATATGCTTTCACCCCTCTTTGTTAAAGCCCAAATGTAAGTAATCTGTATTATTATTTTCTATGGGTTGACTTGCTACTGCTACAGCCTGATCCTTTGCCAAGCCATCAAAGGCATCTTGTTCAGAGAACATGGATGGAAGAAGTGGACATTCCTGCAGTGTTCCCAGTAGAGACAAGGACATTGCCTGTGACGTGTTAGGCTGCAAATCTTCTTCATACCTTCTGTCCTTCTCCTCCACCCTTCCTCACCCTTCCTTTGGTTTTGCCCAGCTGCTGGCCCCATTGCTGCAGAGTGTCTGTGGTGTCACACTTCCCAGCCTGAAGGTCAGGTCACTCTATGACCTGTCAGTGTTCAAGTAAGATGGCTGTGCTGTGCATACATGGACTTTTGCAGTGGAAAGAC
Organism: Pedionomus torquatus; assembly: GCA_013398155.1. Taxonomy (NCBI): domain Eukaryota; kingdom Metazoa; phylum Chordata; class Aves; order Charadriiformes; family Pedionomidae; genus Pedionomus; species Pedionomus torquatus. The sequence continues at coordinate 11,794 of VZRU01000035.1, read as the reverse complement.
AATGGAAGTTTGGCCCTATCACTAATAGTCTCACTTATTGTTATTATCTGGGTTAAAAAATGGCTGGAGGGTTGGGTTCAGAGAGTGGTGGTGAATGGATTGAAGTCCAGTTGGAGATGGGTCACAAGTGGTGTTCCACAGGACTCGGTGCTGGGGCCGGTTCTCTTCAACATCTTTATTAATGATCTGGATGAGGGGATCGAATGCACCCTCAGCAAATTTGCAGACGACACCAAGTTGGGTGGGAGTGTTGATCTGCTGGAGGGTAGCGAGGCTTTGCAGAGGGATCTGGACAGACTGGATCAATGGGCTGAGGCCAAGAAGATGAGGTTCAATAAGGACAAGTGCCGGGTCCTGCACTTGGGTCGAAACAACCCCAGGCAGCGCTACAGGCTTGGGGAAGAATGGCTGGAGAGCTGCCTGGTAGAAGAGGACTTAGGGGTGTTGGTTGACTCTCGGCTGAACATGAGCCAGTGGTGTGCCCAGGTGGCCAAGAAGGCCAACAGCATCCTGGCCTGTATCAAGAACAGTGTGGTGAGTAGGAC
>VZRU01000035.1:0-10970 GCA_013398155.1 Pedionomus torquatus | reverse complement strand
TGTTTTTGTTTTTTGTTGTTGTTGTTGTTGTATTTTTGTTGTTGTTGTTGTTTGGTTGGTTGGTTTGATTTTTTTTTCCCCATTGGTTGGACTAGATGATCTTAAAAGGTCCCTTCCAACCTAGGTGATTCTGTGACTCTGTGATCTAGAGTTCTTTATCTCTGAGTAACTTTGCAGCTTTCCCTGAAGATCAACAAATTCTGGTGCACTGGACAGGAACAGGAGCAAAACTTGCATGTTGGTCTAAGAAAACACTTTGCCAGCAACACCTCATTGCACAGAGTTGCATATACCTCATGTGATTCCATGTGACTCCAATGTCAATGCTTGTAATGATCTGTCAGGATATGAAGTTGGGGGGAAAGGGGACTTTTTAGGCAATTTAAACCTAAGCCAGGCAGAGCTTTATATTTCAGTGCCATTTATCATCCATGTCTGGAACTGAATTAGAAGCAGCTGGGAGCTTTGTTAGAAGAGAGGTGGATGGGTAAGGAGAAAAGAATGGCTGTGGAAGGGTGAGAAAAGCTTAATTCAGAGAGGAGAGATTCACTCTGAGCCCTGCAGGTGTGAACTTTACAAGTCTGAGAAGTGAAGAGCTACCCAAAGGGATGCTAAAATAGGAAATAGGGTCTTTGAGCAAATTTTCAGGTCCTCTGACTGACACATAATTGTGCAACAGTGTTTACTATTGGCCAAGAAAAAAAATACAGCTGTTATTTGAACTTCCTCTTCTCCAGAGTTTCACTTGGAAGCGAGATGTGTGTCCTTTCTCCTTCCATGCATAAGGTGCATGCCTTTCCTCACTGACCCAGCTGGGTTCACCAGAACTAAAATGTCTGACTTGAAAGGAGCAGAGGAAAGTCCAAGCTCCACACAGCCTGTTGGGACTGGGTCTTCAGTGAAAACAAAGAAGCTATTTTGTGTACCCTGAGGGTCAGTGTCCACTTCAGCCTGAAGGGATACTACCCTTCCTCTCTCAGCCTAGTTGGATTGTCAAGTGAAGCAAGGTGGGATAGCAGGTCCAGATTCACCCTGTTTCTCAATAATTTCCCATTCTTGCACTTAAAAGAGTTACTTCCAAATTACTGTCCAACAACTCAAGGACCAAATCTGTTCTTCTCCTCTTTTCTTAAGAGGCTGAGTTAGAGGCCTAATTCTGATAGCGTGTGCTTTGTTCTGTGTTCATGTGCAGTTGCATCTGTGGAATCCAGCCAATTGTTCTTTTAGCTGTATTAAATTAACCTGAAATACAGGCAAGTGATATTTTTTATCGTCATCATCTAGTTCTGGGTAGTATAACAGCAAAAGCAAATGTGCAATTCAAGGAAAAAGAAAGCATGTAGTAGAACACAGCATATCTCACTGAAAATTGACACTATGCTACCTAGAAAAAAATAAATCTAAATTTGTGGTTCACCTTCCATTATTTGGACGTTTGAGGGATTCCATAGTCTGAAATTGTGATTATATCCATGTTTTATTTAGGCAAACGTTTTCCCTTCACTGTCTCAGGCATCTCAGCATGACCTGCCAGTACTGCATAGTGCAATGCTGCTCATTTATCTTGATTTTTGCCCCTCCCAGAGCTCTTCTATGAGGACTTTTGCTGTCTATCAGCTTTCTCAATAATGCTCCAAATGAATGCTGACTAGAATGCAAAGTTCAGGTTATGCCTTGAGGGCAAACATGCACTTCTCTTTGGGAATCTCCATGATGGAATTTGTCTGTCATTGAGACATTAGACATAGAAGATTTAAAAATTTCCCATCAGCTATTTGATGTGCCCGTGCAAATAACAAAGAAAAGAACAGCTTGTTTATACATAGGGGTACCTGTTGCTAAATAGAAATCAACTTTATGAGAAATAGTGATTCTGCTTAGAAATTTCATGTCATTTTAATTTTATTGGTGCAAAATCCCCCCACCCAATAAATAAAGAAGTGAACTAAAACCAAGGCCAAAAGCTCAGTTCTGGGAGGTTCTCTTGAAGAGCTGGTTCTCTTAGCCAGCATCAACTGAGGGAGCTTCACCAGCGTCACTGGAGTTACTGTGTCTCACAGCAACTGAGGATTTGATCACGTTATTTAAAAAATCATATGAGAATACCCTATATTTAGGAATTAGGAGAAGCTAGACAGCCATGTGGTGAGACATAAGCCAGTGATTTGGCCTCGTTTTCGTCTGGTTAAAGTATGTAAAACAGTGGTCATGAAAACAGTAAGTGAAGACAAAGCAGTTTTGTCCTGAAATTGCTTAACGAAGGCAGGACTGACTGAACAGTAGCATTGGTTTTTAGTGACCTTTCATAAAGAAAAGGCAGTCTGTCTGTCATTATGCAAATGCAAGAACATTTGTTCCATGAAACCCTGTAATAATGCCTGAGGTTTGAATTGGATGAGAATAAAAACTGTTTTGACAAAGGCTACAGAGTATGCTTGTACTAGCCAGACAGCTCCTTTCTCTAGTCCAAGCCTACCTCAAGAGTAGGGGGAGCAGACCTTCAGCTGGAGTAAATTGTCATGGCTCAGTGGAACTGGTTTCTCAGAATGCTATTTTATGCAGTGAATAATGTCGAAACCTAAGAGGTAAATTAGACTTACAATTGCATTATCAGAGCATTAGTATTTCATTAGTAACAACAGCAGCAACTGATGGGTGACACAATGTGAAGTGTTCATCACAGCCTTCCTATGCGATCCACAAAAGAGGCAGCAAACATGGTTTTAATGACAAATCTGCCAGTGACTAACTCACATCTGCTTTAGATTAATAAATTAAAAAAGGAAAAAAAAAGGAAAAAAGCAAGCAATATTGACAGCAGATATAAACAATAAATGGATGTCTCAGTTCTGTTTGCTACTTAATAAACCTCAGGAAATACCTATTAAAACCTATCGATTTTTTGCAAGACCGTTACCCCCTCTGAATGTAAATGATGGGGGGGCTGATGTGCTGAGGGTCGTGGATGCTGGGGACTTGTGCACTCCAGTGGCGGCTGATAGAAATATTATGAACATGGAGATCAGGAAGGAAGACAGCGCACAGCAGCTCACATCATCCCTTTAGGAAGAGCGACCACAGGCTCCTCTTACAGGCCTAAGTAGAGCATAGGGGAATTAGAGCAGAATTTCATCTTGCCAACATACATCACAGCTCCTTTTCAGCACTGGAAGCAGCAACCTCCCCTGTGTTTGCAGCCAAATGATAACTCTGTCCTCGGCTGCAGGGGGAAAGAGGAGGCTGCTTGACTTCTCTGCATTGGGGCTATCACATCTAATGTCAGCTGTTGCTAGAGGACCTATTGGAGAATTACCAACATCCTTTCAAAGCCCATCTGAGCAGTGTAGGACTCCAAGAATTATTTCTGCTATACCTATTTTTAAAAGTACTCATTAACTTTTACAGCACAAAATGACTCCTAGAAATTTTCACAAAACATAATAGCCCAAGGAATAAACATGATACACCGATTTTTACAAGGACCCACAGTCAGCTGGGGGTTTTGCTTGCTTTTATACTGGGTTTTGTTTGTTTGTTTTTAAAATCCAGCCTGGATTTTAAGGGTGGGAATTTAGCCATCCTGTCCATAGAAATTCAAACACTAGGTGTTAGGTCTGAGGTAGCTCCAGCCTATCACAGATGTTTAATATAAGCAGGAGCAATCAGGCTCTGGATATGCCCATGTCTGCTCATTGGCTGTAGGGTGGAAGCTTGGCAGTCAGCTCACACTAACCTCATGACTTCCAGAGAGTTAAAAGCAGGTGGAACAACTCCTGCCCCACAGCCTGTAGCTTACCCTACCAGAAAAGGCTATGATGAATGATGGGACCGACTTTGCCTAACAACTGAAAATAGGCAAGAGTCTGGCATTTGTTAAACTACTTGACAGTTATTTTGGCGGTGATGGTAAAAACAGTGAAACAGCCTCTATCTCTGGTCCCCATTCAGGAAGTTACCACCACAGTCAGAAATTGCTGAGGTGGGTATTTGCATGATCTCCCCTTTTCTCATTGCAATCCCTTTTCTGCCTGTTGAAAGTGGCAACCGCACAGGACCATCTGCCTTACCGCCATAGTTCTGAGATATTTATCTTGGTCTGGAGTGACCTTCACGTGCACGATGATCATCCAGCAATGATTCCTGCAGTGAGTAACCACACCAGAGCTTTCAGGAAATGGCTGTGTTTCAAAAACACAGGGTCACTTGTGTCCCTGAAGGTAAGACATGAGCAATGAGTTATTTCTGGTAGTTGTCATCATGGACTGGTACAGATCCCATGGATATTTTTTCCTACTCCTTGCAGGTTTTGGTGGTGGGAGTCTGAGGAGTGTTTCTGGTTTCTATTTTGACATCTCTTGTGTATACCCTCATGAATGAATTTTATCTTTAGAAGTGAACCCAGTCTATTTTTTTTTCCCAATAAATATCTGGGACTAAAATTTTGGCAGCAAACTACACAGCAGATTAGATATAGCTATCAATATTATTTTCAATAAAGAATAGATTGCTTGCTCTTAAACCAAATAGGTAAATAAAAATTGCAGCTGAACAGTTAAAGCCTCAACTTGTTTATTGCTAAAATGGAAATGTTTTCCACTCCTTAAAATTTACACAGATGTTTTACTCACAAAACTGGTTTTAATAATTCTTATGTTAAGATAGTGACTTAAAATATGACAGGAAAATAATTATTTCTTACAAGATATAACAAAAAGTTCAGACTTACATAAAGCGTATTGCAGCTTTTGTGAAAAGGATGCTTTTAATATGAAATTACCTTCTTGCACTTCTAAATGCAGTTATCAACCAAATATAGAAAAATCTATTTGCTGTCTTTTCCTTCTCTGTGTGAATCATCTTGCTTTCCACGGTGGAAGTGAAAAAGGAAAAATAAAAGTCAAAACAACAGGACACGAATCTGCTACATCAAGTATTATCTTCATATATTTTTAAAAGAATAGAAAAAGGCAATTTCTAAAAGAGTTTATAAGATAAAGATAATTGTGAACTTTTTAAGATGTTTCATATAATAGTTCTATTCTTCAACCAGTTTCACAATTAAGGTGGTCAAGCTGACTTGTTAAAGAAGTAACATGTTAATTCTACATTTCCTGTATTTTCAATTGCTTTTATTGTTAGTGTTCTTGAAAAGTTAATAGACGCTCACATCAACCAATATATGCCTGCAGCTTTAACTTCATCTTAACATGTTATTATGTGATTATTACATAATGCATCAGAAATGACTTCTCATTATTGTTTTTAATGATGATGATTAACTTGGATTCTTTCTTCAAAAGTCTAATTCTGCATCTTTATTTTAAATCCCAGGAGAGCTTCATTCATACCTAAAACATGCCAGAAGCAGCCAGATAAATTATGCCATCAACACATATTTTATTACTGGTTACATGACAAGTTTGCACTCCTTGGTGGATGTGTCCGTGTCAGTGGACACAACACAACCTCGTTGTTTGATCAGGTTGTGTAGGGATAGTGAATAAGACATTCAGTTAACTAGCTTTCTACGGAGGCAGAATGTGAGGAAGCAGAGATCATTTATTTATGCCATAATTCATATTTTAAAGCCATAATTTATTTATTCTGTTGATGTCGTTTTCTTGCTAGCGCCGTATCACTGTTGGCTGTGCTTTCAAACAACACAAGACCCCCATATATTGCACAAACCGACACCCAGTCATCACGGGCTGTTAGTGCAGCTTTCCAGTGTGTATTGCACAAACACACACATCCAGCAGAACATCAGAGCAAAATAATCCTTCATGCATAATTCACACTTCCAGTCTCTGCATGCTTTATGCACTGATGAATTACTCGCTAGTGCTGAGGTAATTCAAAATGAACTAAAAAGGAAATTATGGCAGGCATGTGCTGTAACATTATTATTCTGCAGGCCTGGATTGTGAAATTACTGTCCCTGAGACCTGATTCTGAAATATAATGTATTCAGCCTCCATGATATTTCAGCCAGTGTCTTATGTCTGAGGATGTCTGTGGACTCATTTCAAAAGCTTACACAGTCCAGAAACCCAATTTGATTTCTTTCTTTTTGCCTGAAATGGGCCTTGACATTTTAAAATCATTAAATGCAATCTCTTTCAGATGCTCACAAAAGGTCACAAAGACTATGGAACTGCCCCTATTACGCTACACCACCACAGCTCTGATCCACTTTAGCAGGGAGACTAAGTGCTCAAGGCATTCAAAATTGAACGCCTGATGTATTAAGTGCATTAGTAATAGTCACAGCTCTGCTAGAATTTCCATTACAAGGCCTAGATTACCAAGAGGAGCAGGCTGTTTGGGATGCAGTTGACTTTGAAAAGGGTTTTAGTATTGTGTTGGATCAGAGCCTGAGCAAACACTTGACATTTTCAGGATCTTTTTTCTTGAAAAGTATGTTTTGTTTTGCTTGGATTTATTTATTTATTTTTGGGGAGGGGGTGGGGGGGTGGGGAGAACTGGATTTGAAAAAAAATGCAGTTTGGGCACAGTCAGAGGGAAATACCAACATGATAAAATGGTGTGGAAGGCTTATGTTGTACATTCTTGCTGTGTGTAACATACTGCATGTATCAGCAGCTGTTTGCAAGCTTCTCTTTAATTTCACAACAAAAGTAGCCAATGACCATCTAAGAGAGAAAGGAATGGCACTAGAAAATGGAACAGCTGTGACATGAACACCTATTTTTCATACATTGTATTGCTTGCTGTTAAAAAGACAATTTCTCAGGTTACTGAAGAGGTTCATTTGTTTGGAGAATAAGGTCCAGAATGCACTAGATGTGGTAAATTTCATCGGAATTACTTAACACTGGACCAAGTTTTAAGACTGTCTTTTCATTCAGTGACAGCAGGGTTAAGCCCTAAATCTCTTCTGGTAGGTCAGACTATGGCCAGACAGAGCTTTTTAAGAAATCCTCTCTCCTATTTCCAGCCCTTCCTCCTCCCCCTGGCTGCCCCCTCCTCTTCACAGTGCCTGGGCAGTGATTGCCTGGCCACGTGGTGAAGCCTGTTTCTCACTCCGATCCCAATTTCACGGACCACCTGTGTGAACAGCTGTTCTGACACAACAGAGGTGGCTGTAGAGGGTCAGAAGTGGCCTGGGTAGCCTCGACAGCACTCTCACCAAGAAATATGTACCCAGGGCTACATACAGTTGGGTACTCCCATACCCCCATCCTAGCATCGCAGTCTTAAATAGCAGCTGCCAGAGTGACATCAGCATTACTATAGGAAAGAAGCATATCTTATAATCTAGTTTCTCCAGAGTAATGCTGCCAATCTCACTGCTTCTCACAGCTTTCCTCAGCTAACAGACAAGGCAGGCATCAAATCCCGGAGTTACATAAAAAGTCACATGCAAGTGAGTATTTATCTGTGCATCTTGGGTGTAGCGAGTACATGGGCATGCTGAAAGGTCGCCAGCACAAACATCCTGGAAAAAAAAACCCAGTTATTTTATTCAGTGTATTTATTTTTTATGTATTATGCCATTTCATCAGGGTAATTCCTGCTTTCTAAAAGTGTTTGAAAGTGATTTGTCATCATCACATCTGTCAACAGGAAAGGATGTGGTTTGACCTTATGTAGGTGGTCTACATCAAACTTTGGAAATCATTGTATTCCGAAACCTGAAGTGATACTGTTCTGCTGTTCTGAGCATACAGTACAAGTGACAGAGGCTGAAACATGCACATGACAAATAAATAAACTAGCAAAATATGTCTGGAGCTCTCTGTTCTGGAAATGCATGCAGGCTCTTAGCTTTACCTTCCTGAGCAATTCCTCTGAATCCATAGTAATAAGACCTAAAATAAGTGGATTTGCAAGTCCATCTGTGTAAAACACGCTGATGTCAAGTAGGAGAAATCTGGCATGAACAGGCACTGTAAAATTAATGATTTGTGTCCGCTTGAGTACAAGTTCTGCGTGCAAGGATGACAAGGAGCGTCTATCTGCAGAAAGAAGAGGTGTTCCCCTGGTACCCGTAATATTTGTTGTCCAGTTCTAGTCTCCTCCTAGGTAATAGCTTCCGCTGAGTCTATTTTTACATCCCTATGTCTCTTGTGGCTTTCATGTCACTCTCCTGGTGTGAGAGTAAGTAAACTTACGTGGCTTATGCAGAGACTGGTTATTCATTGATTATTGTGAGTCACACCACTGGAGTGCTTTCTTTCCAACAATATCTGAGTATCAGCTGGGAGTTTTTCTGGATGACATTATTTCTGATTGGATCCATATACTATCTGCCTGCTATACAACGCACACAACTCTGTAGGTCGTCACGTGATGCCTTTTTCTGTGAATTTCCACTGTTTTGCTAGAGTTCAACCTTCCCTAGAAGGATTTTACACATCCAGGTTTTTATGTTCTTTTCTGCAACGATTTTTTAAAAAGTTTTCATATGAGAAAACAGACGCCAATCCAAAAAAGCATTTATTCACTTGCTTCCTAAGTACCCTTATTGAGCACAGAAAACTTTTTGTATGCTTAAAATTCAGAGCTACTAAGGCCTTATTGCACTGGCACCTTAATTTGCATCACATGTATCACCAGAGGTGTGTTGTGGGTGAAAATGCGAGTGCTTGCACTAGCTCTGAACCTCGCAATGAAGGGCTGATTTGTAACATCCCCCCCTGCCACTTTTGTAAATGAGTTCAATGAGGTGGTACTGGACTGACACTGGTACAACTAAACCCAGTATTTTCATTGAAATTTCTTTTCCAAAAATGTATACACGGTTGGTTTCACCGGACAAAGAACTCGTTTGCGAGTCTTTTGATCAAAGCCATAATAAAATGCTGCTGCACAGCTCAGAGTAACTTTTCCATACTGGTGATATTTTTGGCCAAGATCATCTCCAAAAAGGAATGCAATTGACTGTGTACATGTTTAACCAAGATAAAGGCCATGGTGCAGCAATGTAGACTGCCATTGGTCTCACTTGTAGAGTAACACAGTAGTTTGCAGAGATTGCAAGAGCCAGATTCAGAAAAGGCTGTATCTGATCTGAAGTGGGAGTTCAGAATAATTTAAGGCTGTGGAGTGAAAACTTGAGACCTGGGAATCTCACTTCAACCCTTAATCCACAGCCACAACTGAATTTGTCTGGGAGAAGACAGGTGACGGATGTGAAGGTCTGCCCAATGCAGCGACTGTCCTATAGATACAAGGGGAGATTCCTCACTCCTAATTTAGAAGTTAACAGCACAGACTTCTGTCTCTGAGCTAATCGTTTAGACTCCCTTTACAGTCACTAGAGAGAAACAGGCACTTCTAAAAGGCAATTTATCTGACCCATTTTAAATGAGTCCGTGAGGAGAAAATGCACTATGCTTTGGAAATGCCTGTTTCTCACCAGCGATCACAAAGGGCGTGTGAACGATGACAAAGACACTGCACGTTAGGCAAGAGGGATCCCACAAATAAATTTATTCTGGCATTTCCCAGAGTTAGAGCATTCCTAATGCCCACCTGATAATTGGGTGGGAAGGGGTGGGCAGCAAGAGGTGCTGTCTTATAGATGTTTTTCTCTGACCTTAGAGAAGCATTGTACTTTTCACAGATTCTTTTCTTAACCATCCAGATCTGTAAGCACCCTTGCGCTGACATCTGAGAAGTGGTGCAGAATACACAGTTACTAGCAAATGGAAACTATTGATAAGTGAATGAGTGTCCTGATATCTCATCAGCAGCATTAGGTAATACTTTTGTAGACTGGGAAGAGGATGATTTTGTAGTAAAGGTCTGGCACTGCCAGCAACAATTCAATGCAGATTTATTCTAAAGAATGGATCTGTAGAAGCAGCATGAAATTCCTACAGACCCCCACCCCGTTTACTTGATTACCATGCTTACTTGTTCATCAGATTAATTGTAGCAGAAATATTACTTCTGATAAGCTAATTTTTCACCCAGGAAGTTTACTTAGTGTTCTCATACCAGGCCTTCCACTAAGTGCATGGGCAAAGAAACCAAAGAGGAAGAGACTTTCCTATGGCTATCATTCCACCCTTGTCCTCTGTGGTTATCTGGGCATAACTCATGCCTTTTTCCCTTGTTTTACTTACCCTTGGCTAGCTCCTGTCACGAATTTGAAACCTGATGCTGAACAGGAGTATATCTGTGATCAAGATACAGTAGATGGGTAAATTCTACATCTGAATAAATCTAACAGAACAGGTTCTGAGAAAAGAAGTGACATTACTAGCATTTAGGGTATGTTTTGGTGTCTGTACAATTGATTCAGAAAGTCATCTAGAGCAAGATGGCAAGATATTTTTAGCATATGCCTGTTCAGTACTGCTAAGCTTCTGTAATTGTCAAGTAAGTTTTTTATGGTGCACTTTTTAATTACATTTTACATGTATGTATGGCAGTTTGTAGTCTTCTTAAAATAAATATTTCCCGTATATCCATATGCATGATCTACATTTATTTTGTAGTACAAGATGTGCTGACAGAGATTAAAAGATTGCAACACAGCAGAAGGCGTTGTGCTATCTTGCAAGTAGGTACCTTTATCTGACTCAGTTTTTAGCATCTGTCTTCCGATTCATAACAGCTCTTGCTCCACATAAAACTATAATCACCTCTCAAGCCTCATTTCTTCAGGCGCTGACATTGTAGCCTCTTTGGGGTTGTAGCAAATAAAAACCTAAATGGAAGTTTAAGTCCCAAGGGTGAAAATGCTTAAACTGCAAAGTTTTCTTATTGCAGTCTTCAATAAAGCCTTTGTGCTGGGGGAATACACCAGAGCCTTTCAAGTGGGTTAGACAATAGCTAATAACACCTATTTTCGTTACAAGGATGTAACGCCTTGTCTTTCAGGGTGGGGTTAGGAAAAAAACCCTTTTATTATATCCTTTTTTTCCTCCCAAAAACAAGTACGTTGCAAAAGCCCTGGAATCAGGGGTTTTGACTGAGGGGAATGTTAAAACTTTTTA
>VZRU01000034.1:84387-128143 GCA_013398155.1 Pedionomus torquatus | reverse complement strand
CATGGCAGGGGGGTTGGAACTCGGTGATGTTGAAGGTCCCTTCCAGTTCTGGCCATAATGATTCTATGAAATGTGTGAGGTTGGGTGACCGATCTGGGTTTGTTCCGCCTTAAAAAGGGCCAAGCACGGAGATCAGTAAGGCCCTGAGCTACCTCCTCAAGAGGGCTGTGGAGAAGATAGAAGAGATAGACTGTGGATGCAAGTTGAAACATGATTCTGAATAGATCCTGGTTTAGGGGGAGTCATAATGAAGGGTGGTCAGCCAAGGAGGCTGTGGTATCTCCATCCTCAAAGAAAAGACAGTGCAGTTGGACAAGGCCTTGATAGATCTGTGTTTGCATGGACTTGGTTTGGTGAGGGGTTGGACCCAACAGTCTCCAGAGGCCCCACCAGCCTGGACTATCCCATGGTTCCCGGGGTGTTAAAAGTGGAGGGCAGCCTTCTCTGTTGAAGGGAAGAGGTATGGGCAGCAGGACTTTAGTGGACCATTGCAAGGAGCTTAAAGCATTATGGAATTCAGTGGCTTCTCATTTATAACTGCTCCATTTAGAATCATGCAGTGGTTTGGATTTGCGTTGGAAGGGACCTTCAAAGATCACCTAGTCCAAACCCCATGTCATGGGTAGGGGTGTCTTTTGCTTAATCAGGTTGCTCGAAGCACCATCCAACCTGACCATAACCACTTCCAGTAATGCAGCATCCACAACTTCTCCAGGCAACCTCTTCCAGTGTCCTTGCTTCTTCCAGATTTATGGCTTAAATGTATGAAGCAAGGTTTAGTGAGTGCTCTTACATGAATTTGAAGAGAACGGGACATGTGTTGGGGTTAAAAAACATTAATACACATATAGGGAACCAACAGGAGTTAATTCATAGTTGCTGTCGTGAGTTGTGATAGCTCTGTGTGTTAGTTTGCATTTGGAAAACTTTCTTTTTTGCAGTTATCTCTCCTTATTTTAGAAAAACTGAGAAGGTTTTGTTCAAATATGAATGACACTTTTATAAGTTGTGCTTACTTTAATGTTCTCTGCTTAAAATACTAATACACTGTTAGTATTATCTAATAATAAGCATTATTTCTCAACCGAAGCACTACTTGAAGCATGTTTCTTAATTTTGCATTTTCTTAAGGATTCTAAGAAAAACATGTAACAATTCAAGACTAAAATCACTTTAAGCCATTTTCTACAGCTGAATGCCGTCCTTGAACTAAAAAATATTTGAGACGTATTAAATTACCCTTTCTGCATTTTTTCAAAAACGTTGCACCCTCGTCTTGATAAACACTCCCTTGGGATATAAACTAATAGTCAAGGTTATTGAGGTGAAAGTAGTTTGTTTTAGATCTGCAGGCATGTTCTTTTTAAGGAAAATTCATTTTGGAAGTGAATGGAGGAATCTTTTTCTTAGACCAGTTTAGAGTTTCTTCATCTATCTGTAACCGTATTGCTAAGCTGGTCCCAGTTAGCTGGGTTAAGGTTTTGCTGGTCCCAGTTCTCAAATTGTTTGTTGTTGTAAGTTTGTGTTTGCTTTTTTTTTTTTTTTAACTGTCTCTTACCTACCTGGGAGCTCTCTTGTGAACTTCTCTTTCTATTTGTTTTAGAACGGTGGAACCACTGGAATATTACAGAAGATTTTTGGTGAGTAAAACATGATATACATATATAAATTGCTTGTAATCCATTTTTTTCCCTTGCTTGCTTCTACTTTTCTGAATTGTCTATATGGAAAGCTGAAACTATAAAGGAAAAGCAAAAAACTCACTCAGCAGGAGAAAAATGATCATACTCCTCAGGACATTTTGCCATCTGTCTGTGGCATTAATGGTGCAGCAGGTCGTGTCCCTGTTCAACCTGATGGGTAAATAAATACTTCTGTTGGCCCAAAAGGAATATGAGTTAAATTTGACCAGGATGGTGATGCAGATTTGTGTCTAGTACAAAATTGTCAGACTGGGCTTTCAGAGGTCCTAAAAACATAATTGCTGCTAACTATGCTCACTGTAACTGTGAAGGAAAACCACTGACTTTCTGGTATATTAAATTATTCTATCCATTAATAAAGTAATATTAACTTAGAAATATATAAATAATATATATAATAGAACATGTTTTCTAATTTGAACTTTGTAATTTTCATTTAGAAAGAGAACTGTCGACCTGATGGAAGGGAGTTAGGTGAATTCCGGGCAACCACCGTCAACATAGGCAAGTGTTTATTTGAAATAATAATAATAGGGGGAGGGGTATTATTCTCAGATTATGATAGTGACCTTATTGACTTGATAATCAGTTTTCTTGGTTGTTATATTTTGAAACAAGAAAGAGGAAGAATTTTCATTTATAATTTCAACAAGTATTAAAGAGAATGAATGGTACGGTAATATATTTGAGCATTGTTATTCAGTCCTTCTTCTGGGTTGGTGTGCACAGTTTAATTACTAAGTTCTGCTGCTGGACTGGTGTACGGACAGCACAACTTACGTGGTTGTGAAAGCTCTTTCTAAGATCAGGAGGGTGTGTTACAGATGCTGTAGGCAGTGTCTAGGCATATCCTGACCAGCACAAAATTGATGCCTTAGCATCTTGAAAGAGGCAGTGATTCCTGGCTTCTGCTTTGTTCTAAGCTTGATTAGCAACTGTCTCAAGGAGAGGCAAGATACCTCTTACTCAGTGAGCAGCAGAACCTTATCTGGCTTTCTTACACCTCGTAATTTCTAAAAGTAAAATTACTGGGTAGAATGCCAGCATGGAATAGTTGCTGATTTATTGCTTGCACTTGTCACTGTAGGTCTTTGCCATTATACAGCGCTGCCTTCCATTAGGGCTTGGTGTAAGTCAGCCAGAAGGTGGATTTACAGTAACTATGTGTGATTTCTGATTTAAAAAATTATGCCAGGGATCAATACTGGGTCCAATCCTGTTCAACATGTTCATTAATGATCTGGATGGTGGGGCAAAGTGTACCCTCAGCAAGTTTGCAGGTGACGCATCAGAAGTGGCTGATGTGCCAGAGGGTTGTACTGCCATTCAGGGGGACCTCAACAGACTGGAGAAATGCGCCAAAGGTTCGGAACCTGACCAAGTTGCACAAACAGAAGCACAAAGTTCTGCACCTGTGGAGGAACAACCCCAGGCATCAATATGTGCTGTGAGCCACCCAGTGGGAAAGCAGCTTGGTAGAAAAGGAGAAAATCCAACAAAGAGCTATGAAGATAAGGCAGGGACTGGAGCATCTCTCTTGTGAGGAAAGATTGAGAAAGCTGGGAATGTTCAGCTTAGAGAAGAGCAGACTGAGGGGGAATCTTACCTATATATATTAATGCCTCAAGGAAGGGTGTCAAGAAGGCAGGACCAGACCCTTTTAAGTGATGCCCAGTGACAGAACACGAGACAGTGGGCATAAACTAAAATGCAGGAGGTTGCCTGTGAACATGAGGAAACATTTTCTTTTACTGTGAGGGTGACCAAAAACTGGTGCAGGTTGCCCAGAGCAGTTTGTCTCTTGGAGACAGTCAAAAGACATCTGGATACAGTCTTGGACAACTGGCTGCCCTGCTTGAGCAGGAGATTTCCAGTGGTCCCTTCCAGCTCAACCATTCTGTGTTATTCTGTTGATTGACTGTTTAATAGAGACATGTAATAGATTCTGTTCCCACCATGGATTCACTGAGACTTTGTTTGGCCTGCATCTGGTATAAAATGATGGAAATCAAACACTTTGTGAGGGTGGATGTTAATTAATGCCTTTTGAATGGAGAAATATATTTTATTGAACAGCACTTTCTCTCTTCAGGTTCCATTACAACAGCAGATGGTTCTGCCCTGGTGAAGTTAGGAAATACTACAGTGATTTGTGGAGTTAAAGCGGTATGGTTGCTTTTTATCTTAATGTAGCTGTTAGCTGAACTTGTGTGCATTCCTGTTCAGAATGAATGAATCCCTGGTAGAGTTACAATAATATGCCACTCAGACACAATAATAGTCTTTCACCTGAGTCAAAGTTAATATGTAATTTAATTGTCTAGAGCTACCTGTATAGTTGGAGAACATTTATTTTTGTGGTGTGTATTATGTATGGGGAAAGATATATACAAAAATAAAATCTTTGTTGTTTCTCGATGAAAGCTATAAAATTGAAGAGTTAACGGTGTATTGATCAATAAGTGCATTGTTAATAAGTTCGCTGGACTTCTAAGTGCCTTGTAGCTTTACTGCTGGCCTCTCTCAAACAAAATCGCTTCGCATCTGTGTATTGAGTTTTCCCATAGGAAAGATCCAGACAGAAACTGGTTAAAAATGGCTCTTGTAAACCTCATAGTAATGATGACTGGCAAGAAAAAGGACCATTTTTGTATAGAATAGCTGGAAAATCTTTTTGTACAAAACTCAGTTCTTCATTTTTAAATTTTTTCTTTCTCCAGGAACTTGCTGCACCCGCAGCAGATTCTGCTAATAAGGGATATATCGGTAAGCTTTTCAGTATGGATCATACTCAGATCTTGCATTGCTTCAGCTAAAAGGCTGTAATGATGGGACAGGTTGAATGTGTTCTGAAGACTTTTTAAAAAGAATTAATTTGGGTAAAATTGTATTACTTTCCTTAAAATCAATTTCCAAATTGATGTATAGGTGGTGGTGCTTCAGAAATTTCAGAATTCCCCCTACTGTGCCTGTGTGTTTTCCATGTAAAGCTGCAATCTTACTGCCAATTCCAGGCCAGGCTGAAAACAAGCCTGCAGCAGGGAGAAATATGTACATTAAGAGAGGGAAGGCAGTTCATTTATACAAGATTGTGGCATGCAAGTTTGTGCATAGGCACATTAACTTTGGTCTTGAAGTCCCAGGCGGCAAAAAATTGAACTCTTAAAACTATTGAAATAAACTTTTTTTTTTGAGAACTGTAGAAGTCCCTGGGGTACATCCTCACTCCTGTTTGGAGTTTCTTTTGTAATTAAATAATTCCACGGAACCACAAGCTTAAACTAAATCCCTTTTTTGTAAGGCATCTCCCAAGTATGTTGTTTTCAGTGAACTTGATTGTGCTTAGGGTTTTTTTTTTCCCCCAAATGTTTATGCATGTGTTTGCTTTATGTCTAAAGAATGAGATTTTAGTGGTTGATGAAAAGCAGACATCATACTGGTAAAGTCAGGCAGTGAGATGAAAATGCTGTTGATTTTTGATCTGCTGAAGAATGCTTAACACCTTAGAAGAGTTTTTGTGTGGTCATGATGTTCATTGCAGGATAACAGACAGAAAATGGTGGTTAGGAGCATGTGCTTCTCCGTGGAACGTGTAGTTTCTGAGTACAGAGAGCTACACAAATCTTTGAGACAAACTCATGCATTACTTTATTTCTGAGGGCAGAAGTAGGAGGGCTTGACTGAAACCTTCTTAGTCTTGCCTTTCATTTGAAGTACATAAAATGGTATTCAGGGTTCATATTGTTTTATTTCTATTTTTGATATCCCATTGCCTGCTTTCTTCAGTTGATGACTAATGATTCTTGTTACCTAGTTCCAAATGTAGAACTGCCATCCCTCTGCTCAACGAGGTTTCGCTCTGGACCACCTGGTGAAGAGGCTCAAGCAGCAAGTCAGTTCATTGCAGATGTGATTGAAAGGTGATAATCACCTTAATGTGTATAAAACACAAACAGTTCTGCAAGACCATTTTCTATGTCCTGGTTTACTCTCTCATTTTATTTTAGTTCACAGATGATAGCGAAAGAAGATCTATGTATTGCAAATGGCAAGGTAAGCTGTACCTCAAAATGAAGAGGTATGTACTAATAAAGACAGTGTTGAGACATTAAAGAAGTATTTGGGGTTAGAGGTTGTTTTGTTGTTATTTTTGCTTTTTAGCCTTCATAGAATCATAGAATGGTTAGAGTTGGAAGGGACCATGAAGATCATCGAGTTCCAACCCCCCTGCCATGGGCAGGGACACGTCCCACTAGAGCAGGTTGCTCAAAGCCCCATCAAGCCATAGCTTGATTTGCATCTGAAATGTAAAAGTCATATGATAGAAGTAAATATCTTTGTTTGTGTGTCCAGCATTTTTTTAGATGCTGCACCATTTGCTTATTAACTGCTGTAATATCTTACCTCTGCAAACCTTTTTTCGATAGCTTGCTTGGGTGTTATACTGTGATATCATATGTCTGGACTATGACGGGAACATTTTGGATGCCAGTGCCTTTGCTTTGTTAGCAGCATTAAAAAATGGTAAGTTTTCTCTAGAGCAAGAGACACAGTCTGGTTAGTGTTGCTTGGAGAAATTCGTTAATTCTGAATCACATGAAGCTGGCTCACAATTCCTTAAGAGTGTTTTCTTCCTGTCATTTGAATGCCAAGTTACTAAAATGCAAATAGAGAGTGGACAGGATGGTATGGATGCCATTGTTACCTGTAACATATGTCTAACACCTGGGGAACAGGATCTTTTTGTATTCATAGTATTTCTCTGGGTAAGACTATCAGCTATGCTGCTATGTGTCCTTCCGTGTCAGAGATCTCAATCTTTCAGCAGTGGTTATAAACAATTTTAATGTCTAGATCAGGGTCCTACCTTGTTAATGTGTTTTGTGCAGGTGGAGTAAGTTGTTGTATATCTCTAGGCCTACTTAAAACAGCAGTGTTTAATATTATACCATGGTCATTTTTTTTCATCTTTTCAGTCCAATTGCCATCAGTTACTGTAAATGAAGAAACTGGTTTACCAGAAGTTAATCTGAAACAGAAGAATCCTTTGATTATCAAAAAGCATCCGGTTGCCACGTCCTTTGCAATATTTGATGAGTAAGTTTGTAACTCTTGTGCTTATGAAAACAACCGTGTATGTAAAAGAAGTGAAAGGTGGAGGATGCCACCAATAATATTACTGCCCTTCTTAAGAGCTCCTGTTGGTGAGAGCATGCAGTCTCCAGCAGCGCTGGTTCTCTTGGCCTTAACTCCACAGCTTCTTTTGTTACTAGAATAACTAGTGAAGTATGACTGGCACTCAAGTCATTGTTCATGTAGGTAAAGAATCTGGTTATGAGAATTCAAAATAATCACGTCTAGTAACTTCATTCCTCACCTGAGATTGTTTCTTGGCTCTTGATTAGCCCAAGTGTGTTGTGTTCTGCTGCTGTTTGAAAGAAATGTAGTTTTTTATGGTGGTATCCATTTGAAAAGTAGATGACAAATGAGATGATGCTACTGTGCTGTGAGTCAGGGGTTTATGGCACATCAATCTGTATTTGCAGAAATGATTTAACAGGCCCTTTCATTCAAGTATGAGATGGGGCGGGGGGCGCACTGAACTCAGATGTTGACCAATTGATTGCCAAAATGAATCAAAGCAGAAAGTTACCTTCTGAGCGCTTCTGTTAATTGCTTTAATACCAGCTCTTGTGTGGGGTGTTTGATGTAGATGGAAAGTGAGAGTTGGGCAGCATGACAGGCAGTCAGTCGTCAGTAGAGTATTATTTGCACACAAGTCACATGTACTTACCAATAGACGAAAAAGTTGCCTGTGGCAGAATGTTTTCAGTGACGATCTGTTGGGCTTTGTGCACTTTACTGAAACAGACTGTTGTATCAAACAAATTACTCAAGTCTCCTTTTAGCTCCTAAAACTAAATATTGAGGGGGTACGTGTGCCTCTGTTGGATGGTTTGAACCTCTTTTTTTCCTAATTGATTATTAGTTTTTCTATGGCTGTTGACACAGCCCTCTGAATAATATGTTCTACATACCCTGGCTTCCAGAGACATTTTTCTTCTGTGTGAAAGCCCTCCTTGAATAAATAAAACTTCTGGGTTGCTGAATAGCTTGGCCGTGGACGAGGAACGCTGGTGCGGGGCACTGTGCAACTCCTCAGCTGGCTTCTGTGGAGCCAACCTGTACGTAAATAATAAAATGTGATGCCTTGAACTCTCTGTGTGTGCCAGTCCCCGTGCCAGGCAAAGGGCCGATGCTGCACACAGCATGTGGGTAGACTTAATAGAGCAGTATTTTTGAGTAGCGCTGCTACGGACTGACATTTTCATTACACTGTTGCTGTTTAATGGCAGTCTGAAACTATCGGTAAAGTTTTAAATTACCCAGAAAACCTTTAATTATGCATTGCATGTGAGTTCAGCTTGAAAAATTCTGTCACCCTTCCACTTGTATCATACAGTCAGCTCTTAGCCTACAGAAAAGGAGGCTCAGGGAGACTTTATCTCTCTTTACAACTCCCTGAAAGGAGGTAGTAGACAGGCGGAGACCAGTCTCTTCTCCCCAGTCATAGGTGATAAGACAAGAGGAAATGGACTCAGCTTGCACCAGGGGAGGTTTAGATTGGGTATTAGGAAAAATGTTTACACTTGAAATGGTAATCAAGCATCAGAATGGCTGGCCCAGGGCAGTGGTTGAGGCATCATCCCTGGAGATATGCAAAAGACAGGTTGACACGGTGTTTAGAGATAGGGTTTAGTGATGTTTTTCGTATCAGTTAGGTTGATGGTTGGACTAGCTGATCGGAAAGGTCCCTTCCAACCTAGGCAGTTCTATGATTCTATAGCCCTGCTACTGACTTCCGCCCCCTGCAAACTCGTCATAAACATCACTTGGTGGGAAGCACTGGGTGCACTCCAGCTGCTCGGCTGAGTTTGATTACATCCCTACTAAATTTTAGTTTAGCAGTGTAAACCTTCAGCTAAAGTCTTTCCTGTTGTAATACCTGCCCTCCAGCTGAACATTTGTAGTGGTAGTGACTTTTATTTATTTAAAGGCTAAGCTAAGGTGCCTTCAACTAAGGCTGAAGGTGCTTGTTTGGCTTTTTTAAGTTTTTCTTGTTGTGCAAAGTTGGCTTATAGTTTAAATATATTTTTTTTTTTTAATTTTTCCATTAGTTTACTCCTATTGCATGGTTTAAAAATAACAGTATTTAATCTCTTTTAATGATCTGCATCGTGTGCTGTGNAGTGATGTTTTTCTTATCAGTTAGGTTGATGGTTGGACTAGCTGATCGGAAAGGTCCAGTAAATCCTTTCTAAACTATTCCCAGTCCCAGCGGTGGTAGAGTTCTCTGACAAGGAAACTGAGAACTACTTTCATGTATTTACCATTGGAAATGAGTTTTGCTTTAAGGTGTAGTAGAGATTAGCGCAGTCTGTAAGTAAACCCCATGCCGTTTTCCTTGCGTAACTATGAAGGAAATGACGTGTTGCAAATAGCAGTTGGATGGCATTTCGTGTCATACAGGGGTGTCGCAAATCCAGGAAATTTAGGCTTAAAGCTGTGGTTTCAGCAGCCAGTATCTTAACAGACACACGTACTTTATGCACGCATAAAGTGGAATCTCCCTCTTCATTTTTTTTTTGTTTTTTTCTTTATTGAAATTGATGCATTTTGATAAGAAATGAGGTAAACCTAAGCAGTAAATGCACCTGCAATTATTTTGTAAGACTACAGTAGAAAGGAGTACGTTAAGTGCACTTGGCAGTGTTAATGGAGCAAGATACTAACTTGGCTGCATGTTTTCTTTCTCGAGCACCTTGCTCATCGTTGATCCAACTGCTGAGGAGGAAGACTTGGCAACGGGAACAGCAACTGTTGTAACTGATGACGAAGACAGACTATGTTCTGTCTATAAACCAGGTACTTCCAAACTTATTATATAGGAAACTTCAGAGATGAGAATCTTTTCTTGACCTAGATGTTATGTATGTTTTTTTTTTTTTTTTTAAATGAGGATGCTATACTCAGTAAGTACTCAAGCAGCCTATTAAAATGACTCGCTTTTGAGATTCATTTTGAAAAAGGTGGCATGACTGAAGTTGTAGGTCCCTATGATCCTCATAGGTCCCTTCCAGCTCAGATAGTCTATTCTATTCTAAATTTGAAAAGAAGTCACAGCTTCACCTATATACAGCAAATGACATATTTTGAGCACATCTCCTGTTACACCTCCGGTTTGTTTCTGGATGTTTTTGCCTGAGGCTTCAGCTGGGGAGGCTGCCTGCTCCCCAGGGGAAAGCTGTTGGTCGTGAGAATGACTCATTTGGAAAACACATATAGAGATAATAAGCTGAAATAGAAAATCAAGTTGTTCCCTTTAATTTTAGGTGGAAGTCCTCTTACAGGAGCCAAGCTTCAGGACTGTATCACCAGAGCAATTACAAGGCACAAAGAAGTAAAGAAGCTGATAGACAAAGTAATAAAAAGTATAAAGCCCAAGTGAACAAAATGAGAGATCTCTTCAAAAATGGATTTGTAAAAATTGTATTTGTTACAGTGTTCACAAACCTTTTATACTAAATAAACAAATACCAATACTACATTTACAAAGTTCTTTTTTTCTAAAATGTTTTTCATCCTTATACTATGTACAACACTGCCGAGTGGTAAAAAATACAAGATAAAACATTCTGTTAAAAAATTAAGCGACTTAAGGAAACTGGACCTTAACTGCTTTATAGCTGATATCTCCAAACTTCCAAAAAACTTCCACACCCAGTTCATTTATTTCAGTGTAATGGCAAAAGTTAATTTTCCCACCAGTAATGTAAAACATTGATTTAAGCTTTCTCCTTTTTAATCTTAAAAAAAAAAAAAAAAGTCCTTGCTGCATCATTTTTTTTTATTGAGGGGGGAGGGGAATGAAAAAAAATTAAAAAAGGCAAGTCTCAGGATTTTGGAGGAGCTGGTACAGCTCTTTTCCGTTTATTTTTTGAGTGGCTGCCTGAAGGCTGTTGCCGATGCAGATGAGCTGCTCGTGCTGCTGCCGCCGCCATAGCCATTTGATGCTGCAAGAATCGCAACTGCTGCCGTGAAGGAGAAAAGGGGAGAAAAAGGTCGTTAGTGTTGACTGCAAAGCTGCGTTTCACTCCAGGAAGAATGAGAGGAAGGCAGGGGGAAATGAGAAGGAAATGAAGCACCAGGTTGACAACGGGAATACACCGTGCACTGGGGCAATGGGTACAGTCAAGCAGCACCAGTGGCACAGAAGCCTGCTGAGGGCGGCTTGTAATGGTTTTACACGTGTACTTCGTTTCTTTGCCCCTTTCCGTTGCAGTAACTGCAGTAACTCAGCAACTTCACCAATCGTTTAGGTTACGTGGTTCATTTTTAAACAGAATACCTTTTCAGTGTATGCATTGTGGGTATTTTCTCGATGTATCATAAAGAGGAGACTGTGTGCTTAAAAAAAAATAAATACTAGAATATTTTCATAAAGCACCTGAGAGAATGCAGAAGGAATGTTTTGTGAGAGCTGTTGCTCCCACATACCGACTGTAGCAGTGCTACAGTTGGACTTACAGATGCTTTAATTTCATGCTATTTTGAAGTCTACTAGCACCTGGCAGAGCTTGTTTAGGTATGTGCCACAAGCACTCCTTGAATGTCAGCAAATCAGGAAGGTGGATGGCTTAAATGAATACAAATACATTCAGTGCTCCAAGCTGAGAGAATCACAGATTTTGAAACTTTTAGTGATAGTTTGCCAAAATTCATGGGTTTTTTTCCAGTTGTGAGACCGTAAAGACTTTTATTTAAAAAAAAAAAGCGAAAGGAAAGTCAAAGGTGCGAGACTTTTGTTTCCAGAGCTGAGAATTGTATTTTTTAAATTGTGTTTCTTTATCTTTAAACACAGTCAGAGTGAAGTTGCTGGATTACTTGTATCTGTTGCTGCTGCAAGGCTTGTTGCTGTTGCTGTTGTAAGGCAGAGGAGAGCTGGAGTCTCTGCTGAGGAAGGCTTTGCCCAGGTCTGTTCACGGCAGAGCCAAGCTGAGACAACACTAAGAAAGGAGAAGGGGAAAGCAAGCGGGTCAAAGAGGTAGAGTTTGTTAAGGTCAGGCAAGGAAGGCAACGGAAGAGAGTGTAATGGGAAAGGGGGATCAAAAGAATTAGTTTCAGAGTCAAACAGCGCAGAATAAAGTATACACGATATACATACTTTGTTAGTTAGAACATAATTGGATTAGGATGTGTTTGTGGAGACACAAAGAGGTTTCTCGTAGCGGATATTAAGTACACAGTTAAAGAAATGTTCCTCAATGAAGTCTGGCATGGAAGCTCCCTGCGTTTTCTTCTTGTAGCTTTTTGTTCCCTTATTTTCATGGGATACGATCAATTTACTAAACTGCCAAACAGAGCAGAAAAGCACATGCTTTTAAAGTCCAGTATTTCTTGCATAAATTTATGTGCTGATAATAAACAGTAAATTGTTCTGATCTGACATAAGGCTTCAAGACCAAACTTCATTTGAGTGTGAATTTGTCAAGGTACACACTTAACAACAGAAGGAGGCTCAGCAAGCACGTACCTGTGGCTTGAGGTTGCATAAAGTTCCCTACTCCAGTCAGGTTAATGACAGCAGCTTGTTGAGCAGATAGTGCCTGATCTTGATTGGATGGACCTTGGTCAGACCCCTAGCAAAAATGAAAAGCTTGATCCTTATTACCAAACTTCAGTGTCAGTGCGTAAGTAAATAAAGCCAGCGTGAAGGCAAATGTTTGAAGTGTCATTTAAGAACCACTGAATTCTACATCTTCCAGTGTGTGCAGATACAACCTATAACGTTGTCATCATTAAAGCAGAACAAACAGATGTTGAATGCCCCCAAATAGCTCTGTTTTGGCAGAAATGGTGTTATGCCGCCCAGCAGAAGTCCCTTGTCGTCAACTTGCCTGCAGTCAGCAGACGCTAGTTTATGGTTGTGACCTTATGACATTTTCCGTCCCAACCCCCAAAGTCTTCAGGTGACACCTGAAAGCATCTGTCTGCAAAGCTCCTAATCGGTCAACATGTCAAAAGTCTGAAACTTACAGTCACGTATTCACCTTGTGCCCCACACTCCAGAATTTCATCAAAAACCCCGAAACACGCTTTTAAAATTTTGAGAACAGGGTAGTTCTTGCAGTAATCAAACAGAATTGGTGGAGTCAGATCTAGTGTCTACTGGAGTCAAAGGGTACTGAATTATGACCTTTTCTAGAACTTAAATTATGCATTGATTCATAAAGTGGGGAAATAAATTATTTGATATGCCATTCAAGTAAATTGCGTGACTTATCAGTCAGAAGAAAAAAACCAAAGCTTTTGAGCTGGTGCATTTCCAGGAGGTGCAGTGGTTTGGTTTTTTCCCCCACCCAGAACAACCACATGAAATAATGCCACTAAGAGCTAGGTAAACTTGACCACAAAAATTACGCATTAAGAAGATGTCACCATCTCGATGAAGGCAACCAAGAAAGACTTAAGAAGCCATAGAACCAACATCTGGGGGAAAGCCCTAAGTATGAGATGAAAATGTGTATGTTCTGTTGGCAACACAGAAAATTTTTGGTCATTTTGAACTTGCTTTTTTTCCTGCTAAACACATGGATTACAGCACTGTGAGCACATACATTTTCGTCCTTACTGAATGTCAAGGAACCTGGTAATCGTAACAGCTTGTTTAACCTAATGATCCTACCCTTACTCTAGAATGTGTTGTAAGAGAAAAGTTCCTTTGGGCAAGTTCAGTTCAGCAAGTTCAGTTGGTTTCCCCCAGAACTTTCTGCTTGCAAGGACTAGGCTTACATCAGCCTTTTTGTAAGTGTCCTTAAAACTCAATATCTAGAAAATAAAACCCAACAGCATGAGCTTGCATTAATTATTTTTAGTAACTCAACTAGTTACCAACATCTGCAGTCTGAGAATAAATCTGAAAGTCTCCCTTTAAACTGTTCCATGCTCCAGAACAAGGCCTGTGACACCGGAGACTATACACCATAAAAACATTTTAAAGAGGAATCTTATTTATGAACAGTCTACAGTAGCAAGAGAAAAATTATTATGACAAATTGAGTATCCAGTAGAGACTATTTAGTAAACAGGAGACCTGCATGCCAGGGAAGACAAAAGATAAAGAACACAAAAGCAGAGCAGCTGTTTTTCCTTAACTGTTGCATTAGCGCTGGTAGGATTTTTAGAATGAACCAAGCACTCAAAATCTGTCATTTCCTGAACAGACTGGTCTCTATCAAGACTTTTTAGACTTCTTCAGTGATTAAAGCTGTTAACACTAATTTTAGGCAGTGGTAGAGCAAGAGTTTTAAGATCACAGATTTAAAGCCACTGATACTTTGATGTGAAGAGGACAATTCTGTTGAACAGCAGCAGCGAGGATCATAAGGCAACTCACACCACCATTAAGTCCAAAGTTTTTGTTACTCTAGGAATCCTGATTGTGTTTCCTCTCTGTTCATCTGATCTACCTGCAGTTACAATAAAACAGGACAACCCTAAGCTGATTTTACACCACTCGTACAGTGGGGCTGGCTCTCTTCACGTTAGACTAAGACAATGCTTCACCAGTTGTTTTGCTACAGCTCTTCCATACGGGATATAAATAAAAGGCATATAACCAGGCGGCAGCTGTGGCAACAAGGCCATGGCAGACTCTGCACCCTGAGAAGGTTTTTGGAAGAAGGCCTTCCTCCCCCTCTGCTTCAGATCTCTTGTGTAAAGGCTCATTTACTTGGGCAGATGGGGAGAACAGCAGAAACTGTTTCATTCATGCACCCCAGACTGAGGGCTGTTGGTACACACCTGTTCTCCCCATTGCTGAGGGCTACAGGTTGCAGGCTGCTGAGAGTGCTGCCGAGGAGAAAACTCTGACAGCTGCTGCTGCTGGAGTGGGTTAAAAGTAATAAGGCCACTTAGAAGCCGTTGAAGATTAAAAACAAAAGGCATAATTCAATCACTCCTGAGTTTCCCCACTGTCCTAGGGTGAACATTATGTGGATAATGATGTCCCCCCTTGGAGGTTTGGGAGTTTTTTAGTTTTTTTGTTTGGTTTGGGGTAGGTTTATTTTGGTGGTGATGTGCATTGTTTTTTTTTAAATTCCTTTAAAAATCAGTCACTTTACAATTGCTATCGTTAATGAAAAAGCCTTACACTCAGCCAACAAACCTGCATTAAATTACAGTGAGATGTTTCCACTGGAAAATACATTTATTACTTTGGTTGAAATAGGAGAGATTGTAATGATACTGGAAATGAAAAGGTTAGTGCTCAAAGGGACTGCATGTTATATTCACTTTCAGAATGTTCCATTTTTTTTAATAGATGTTTCCAATTAACAAGGTGCAAAGTCTGACCAAAAAAACCCAAACCAGTTTAAGTGAAACATTCTCTTCTCCTGTACCCTAGCTTTAATTGCACTGATATCAGCCAAATTATTCTTGGCTTATACAAATAGCAGCAGTAGCTTGAACGGATCTACTTTGAACACAGAATCATACAAATACAAACTTCAAATTCTATGGAAGAGCTCTACTCTGGCATAACTGCCTCCTGTGCAGTTCTCCTTTTCTATGTTTCTGGAGTGTGTGGAGGAGTGGGATGAGGAAGCAGCAGAGCTATGGCTCATCTTTTACTGGTATGAATTTTTTGCAGCCTGGTGCAAATTTGTGGAATGCTGAAGCTGGACATCTGCACCTGTAACTGCAGCTCACTTCAAAATCCAGGAACCACACTCAGTTCTGCTTCTTAATGGAGCTCTGACATAAGTGACTTATGCTCATGTTTGTATTTGTACTTGTGCTTAGTGGAAAGAAAATATGTACAGACCTTCTAAACTCCTGATCTCATGTGAATATCTATATCCATTACAACAAGTTCTTTAAAGCTAACGCTGCACCTACCTGTGCATGTTCAGCTCAGCTTTTAAGCCTTGCATGTGTAACCCCCAAGTGAATCTACTGTTTAGTACTTTTAAAATAATTCTAACTTCAGTTTAAAGAATGTTCTGCAATAAAAGCTTAGGCAAATCCTGAAAACAGAAGACTGTATTTTAGGATTAATCTCTTGAATACAAATGTCAGCATTTTTAGATCGTTACTGAGAACTAGCTGCTTTGTTGTGAGCCAAGAATATAATTTCTACCTGCTAAATTTATGGAGGTAGCTTTTTCTCTTGCTCTAAGTGTTTTAAATAAGCAATTTGCAGGATAGGGTTTGTCCGATCAACTGGCTTCAAAGATCTGTGTGGGGCAATGCAATAAGCAGCACTAAACAGGTCTCCAGAGATAATTACGAAATCATCATTATTATTGTGTCTGAGTATATCAATTACCTGTAGAAGATTTAAGGGCCGAAGATTTGATGCATTTTTCAAACCAAAGGGGCTGCCTGTTAAAGAAAACATCTTTTTATTAGTAGGAAGTCTTCACTTAATTATATATGTGTATTGCAATTAATAGCCCTTTCTAATGGGGAAGTTTCTAAACATTCGGTAGCTGGAAAAGTTTAAATTTTATACTTTATGCTGCCTTTTCCATAATGTTGACAAGTTCATAGTCATCCAGACTGAAAGCTAAAGAGAGCTGACTAAACAAAAAGAAAACTGTACTGCTGCTGAACACTGCACCCGG
This sequence comes from Pedionomus torquatus, assembly GCA_013398155.1. NCBI lineage: Eukaryota > Metazoa > Chordata > Aves > Charadriiformes > Pedionomidae > Pedionomus > Pedionomus torquatus. Next base: position 111,750 of record VZRU01000034.1, on the reverse strand, counting down.
CAACCTGTAACCCGGTAATGCATTTACACATAGATGAACGTGGAGTGTGTCACAGCAGTTATTCTTCAGTGAATCTTCTTGTGGCTTAAAATGTTTTACTGTTTGTGCAGTAAATACAGAATTGTCCAAAGGCTCAATGAAGTAACAGGCTCTCAATTTCTAAATCATTAACAGAAAACAATCCCACTCCAAATCTTAGCAACCCCCTAAGGGCTTCTGGCAAGTTCTGACTTGTAGAACATTTGGCATTATTACCAGTGTCACCCTTCAAAGCTACCCTAAAACAAAACGTGTATGTAGTACGCTATGAGTTGGGTATAGAACCCAATAGATACAAACACTGCAGTTAAACAGTGGCTGTCAGACAGAATCTCCCAGAGGTCTGCCATCGACCTAGCTCAGCTCACTACTCCCACATCTTACATGTGCGTGTAAAAATGTGACACCAAACTGTTGGTAGCGCTTGGTTGTTTGGTAGACAACCAAAAGTTGATAGCNACATGTGCGTGTAAAAATGTGACACCAAACTGGTAAAAGTTGATAGTGCTCAAAAGGACAGAACTGGAATTAAAAGCAATCCTAAGGAATTGAAGAAAGGGTCCAAAAGTCAATAGCATTGAATTAAAAAAAAAAAGACAAATAAACAAGTACAAAACTGTGAGTAACTAGCTTTGTGTCTGTACAGCGAGAAAGGACGTGAGAAGTTACAGCAAGTCACAAACATAACCAAATCATCCATATCACAAACTATAGACCACACAAAAGAAAAGAACCTGTTCACACAGTTTACATTTATAAAACTCACTGTCACAAGATGCCGTAGATGCCAAAAATATAAATGGGTTCAAAAACCAATTAGATAAATCCACAGACTAGAAGTCTAGCACAGGATACTAAGCACAGAGATCCACGTGGACAGTCTTCAGCTGAGAAAGTCTCAAAGCTGTGGATTGCCAGAAGAGGTACAGTTGTATATAAGGGATGTTTCACTTCACATTTTTGCCTCATCTTAAACTCTGTCCTAAGTATCATCTAATGGTGACTGTCAGAGACAGAATACAAACTGGACAGATTTTTGGCCTAAACCAGTAAAGCCATTCTTACGTTAACGTAATGCTGTTGCGAAAAATACAAATAAAAAATAGGCAGACCTCATTTGAGGAAATGTTAACAGGAATGTTGTGAAAGAGATGAGATGCACTTATTCTGCTGTGCTCCACAGTGGTAAATCAGCCAAGCTCAGGCTTGTGTCCAGTTTTGGTTATCACTTTTTAAGAAGGATGTAAGCAAATTGGACAGTCTAGAAGAGAGTGACAGGATTATGAAAGGTTTGAAAAATACGACCTATCAGAAAGAGAGACAAATGTGGGACATGACAGCATGTTTGATACTTAGAAAGGTAAAGAGAAAGGGTGAACAACTATTTTTCATGTCTGCAAGGAACAGGAGGAAAAAAAAAAGTAATTTAATTCACAATTAGGAAGATGCACTGCAATTGGAAGGAAACATTTTGTACAGATAATGAATTACTCCAAAAAGCTACCGAGGGAGACTGGAATCTTTTTTAGTGAAGGTATTTAAAGCCAGTTTTGATAAGCATTGGTTGAGTATGGTTCAGACAGATTTGTCTCTGCCTCAGTGTAAGGGATAAATATCTTAAAGTCTCTTCTATACATCTGACTGCATAATCATACATTATTGGGTTTTTGGTCTTTACTATCATTTTTTCAGAAAAAGTTAACTAAGAATTCAAATTCTGCTTTAATGAATATTGAGGCATACAGATTCATATAGTCATATCTGAAAACAATAAGGAACTAATTAATTGTCTACTAGAATAAAGTAGTACCAGTGATAGAGTAAAACACCCCGTACCTTTAAAAAGTGATGCCTCTAAGTTCAGTCATGCTTATTTTCTGGCAGCCATCACTATCAATGTTGCACTTGAATTTGGAGTTTCTCTTAAACTTGAGCATACCAAACAATCCAGGTTTAGAGTACGGTTCCCCAACCTGGTTCCTCAAAAAATTAACCGACCACAAACATAGCCTACACTTTGCCAAAATATGTAGGCTGTTCCCAGGCTTCAGCCATCAAATGCACAACCTAGTCACACAATGGCCACTTCTGTCCATTGTTTCTACAATATGTTCTCACACTGTCCCTGTCTGAAGGGTGGCTTTTCAACTTATTCACACTAACCTGCTTGAGAGGCAGACTGCATTGCAGCGGGCAGCGCACTTGGTACCAGACCTCCTGATGGTAAAATGCCACTCAGATTTATACCCGCAGGGGCTATGGCACCAGTGTTGCACCCCAACATAGGGTTTGAACCACTCATCAGTGTCTGTGCTCCACTGTAGAAGAGGAAAGACAAGACATCAAGCCCAAGTGGTACAAGCAAATCTGCTAACTAAATTTTTGCCCTCTGTGCCATGACAAGTAAATCAACTGTGAATGGGATTATGGATAAAGCATCAAGGCAGCTTAAAAAAAAAAATCATTGCACCTAGGGTATAACTAATATGTAACTCCATAGTCTCCATATACACGATTTTTTTTCCTTTGTTATAATCTATGGAAAATAAAACACAAGTGGTTATTCAAAACCAGAAATACTGAAAATCAATAGTCTTCAAAGCAGATGTACTATCGTAACAAAATCTAAGGAACAGGTTTGAGTTTTCTTTTTGCACTATAAAAAAAAAAAAAAGAAGAGATGTCTCTAATCAACAGATATCAACTGCTGAACACCTTGGATGAGTCTTTTAAGTGTCTGATACTTGTACTGACCATCTTATACCGATTACAGAATTTAATTTAGACTAAAAAGCAGTTTGCATTATACTACACTATCTATTCTTGACAACAGAATTATTTTTTTTAAATTACATAATTAGTTTTAAGGATCAAGGGATGTTTAACCTTGAAGTTTGATTAAATAGTTAAAAACCAGATTTGTTGTGTTCTTCTATTTTACATACAACCTTTCATTCATAGGTGCTTTTAATATCAAATCTCTATTTTTCATTCAGAGTGGTCTGCATATGATATTCCACTCCTCTGACTGATTAAAAAAGTTTTCAAACTTAAGGAGCAAAATCTCAGAAGCCACTTAAATAGAGGTTAAGTCTTACGAAATTCAACTATATGCATCCAAAAAGCTGAAAGTACAGTTTTCTTAATAGACCTTTTCAATATTCTGATAGGAGACACCTCACATTTGAGAAATACAAGCAGTTTCTAGCAGCTCTTCACTTTATAATTAAAATGAATAATCTCTTTGTATTGCAGATCCTGAAAAATATTTATCCTAATGGATGCTGGAGAGTCCTGTACTAACCCCACCCTCCCAACCACCCCAATAACCAACCCACCCAAGAGCAAATTATGAAGCCATCATAAAAAAAAAATAAAAATCCAAAACACACTTACCACACAGAGCCCACTACATTGATGAAGTTAAGTCCTGCAGGGTTTGCCATGACCTGGGTGGAGGTTGTTCCTGTAGTAATGGATGTTACCATGGTGGAAAGAGGAATGGTCATTACAGGCAGTGCCTGGCTCAGAGACATCTGCTGCTGAGCAAATGGGGTTAACAAAGTGGGTTGAGGGGTGAAGCCTGAATCTTGGGGAGTAGGGGTGGCAGAAGGGGTAATAGGAGTTGAGCTCTGAGCATCAGGAGGGTGTGGGGTCGATGAAGGGGTGTTGGTTGGAGTAGGAGTAGATGGTTTAGGAGTTCCAGACCCTGCTCATTGAGAAAAATAAAGAGTGCTAGTTTGTTATAGAAGGCCAGTCCTTTTTTGTATAAGGTTAATGGAATCTTATAATTTGTTCCATATTTTTAGACTGCAAGTGTTAATTTCTACAAGACACAAGTGTTGCAGCACGCACTCGTTGTTAAGGATGCAGTATAATCACACAGAAAACCCATTCTCCATGCTTAATTCCTTAATGGAGGATACAAATCAGTGTATGGCTTAAGTCCTCCCATAATTTATCATATAATTAAGTAGTAACTCCATTCAGAAATACTTAAACCAAATTAAAACAACTTCCTAGTGGCAATTTTAACCTAAATAATGCTTTTGTCCTAAAATGTTAAACATAGAGTCTATAAGCACTGTCTGCACAATAGCATTGTGTTAAGAACATCACAAAAACAACGGATTCCACAAAGAACATACACTATTTCAATAATCATTGGGTTGATTTAAATTTCATCAGATATCAAAATTTGACAAATAGGAGGTTAGTTAAAAAAAAAAAAATAATATTTAAGAACCAGAGGATAATACTGCATCCTTAAGAGTTACTGTGTATTTCCTTCTGCTTACATGTAGCATGTATAGCTATATTTGTTGTGGATGCAGTAAGCAAAATTTATCAACAGAAAAACAAAACAAAAACCCCCAAAAGCTTGAGGTAATTTTTTGTTTTTCTTTTTTCTTTTTTTTTTAGCTTTCATGTCCTGCAGAAAGAGAGGAAATAAATGTGAATGCCCAGCTGTTGTGATCAGAGCCTTAAAGTAACAACTGCGTGCAGCAGATTTACACAATTCATAGCACTAACATAAAGACAGAGTAAATATGTTAGAAGAAAACTTTTATAAGTTTTCTTTTTTTCTTTGTGCAAAACAAGAAGGCAGAAAAGTTACACCTCTTTAGCTATCCAGATTTTAAATTATTTAATACAAAATGTGTATTATAATACTGTGCAGGATACTGGAATGTGCAGTCATGAAATGTCTCAAGACGCATACATATTTTTAAAAAAATGTATATGATCTATAGCTACAATTACAATGTCAGTGTTAAAGAAAATATTTAAGCTAGGATGTCACTTACTGAAATTTACATTTTAACACCTGAGAATATGGTGCTATCATCACCAACATCACCACCACACTTGCAATCAGCAATGATTTGTAAAACAGTGTAGGAGTGTTTTAAAAAATCATCTTATCGTTTATTGTTATCACCACCTTGGGACTGATCAGATTATATACATACAGAGATACAACTGCACCAGCTCCTATAAACATTTAAAAAACCAGTTGCTTAAATTACGTAAAGGCAAACTGATCTAACACACTGTTTTTACACCAGAAGAAATAAATCTACACTTAGGAATTTTATCTCATCACATCATCTACCAGCCTTTGATAAATGAGATCATACTAATTGCATAAAATGTTTTAAAACGTATACACAGAGGGTGCATACATATATACAGAAAAAACAAACACAGTTACAATAAACAGAAAATACATACAGTGAACAAGAGACCTGCCTAAAGCTGCACAACTTATACAATTTAGGGTACACTGTACACGTAAGTTTCATCATTCCACAGGCTAAGAAGTTTATCTCAGGAAGCATTTATGCAAAAGCCTAAGATTTAATGGAGAATTTAGGTCGTGACTCACTTTGTGAAGAGCTCGCGGGAGACATGGCAGCTGGTGAGAGCATGCTAACTTGATTAAGATCCATTGATTGTTTCCGAGAAAGACCAGGAGGCTTAGAAGGAGGAGGAGGAGTTGGGGATTTTAGATGGCCACTTGACTGTTGTGGACTAAAAATATTACCTGAAAGTATAATTAAAATATGTTATTGTTCTCTGTGTACACGTTAACATGAGTATTTGTTAGACTCCAATTTTGTGAGCAACATAATCGGAAATCAACAAAATGATGCTCTTTCTACACAGAAGATGTTGATTTATGTTTTTTTAATGAAATCTTTACTAAGGGGGTATCATAACACTTAAAATAGGCAGAACATATAGAAAGGAGATGCCCAAGTCAATAAATAATTACCTGAAGAGCTACTTCCTGAACTTGAAGGTAATTTGATGGGAGGAGGTCGGTGTTTTACACCTTTCCCCAATACTGAAGACTGAACAGAGCCTGATATACTTTCTGGCTGCTAGGAGGAAAGAGAAATTAACACTACCACAGCAATAATGTGAGCTTCTGCATATTTGACAGACAAAACAATTCAGTTAATTTCTATTAGACTTCTCAAAACCATGACAAAACTCCCTACAAACACATCAGTTTATTTATTTTAAAAACACAGCCTATGACCAACTCTCTTTAGATAAAATGCTTACCATCAAGAAGCAGCGTGAAAGTGCTGGTCAAATTTAAACAAAAAAAAATTATAGTATTTTACTTTTCTCTGTAATTCTGAAATCCTTCTTAGTAACCTTTCACAAATGCAAGAGCGACAGATGCACTTTGAATAAAAGGACAATTTAGTCTTACTTGAAAAATTACATCATTTCATTCATTTACCATCTGTATCGATGTGCTGCTTCCAACCAATAAGGATTTAGAGAGCAGGATCAGATTTCCCAACTGTGGGAGTAGGAATTCAAATATATTCAGGAAAATCCCACTGACTTCAGTGGATCAGATATACAATAATCTTTTTAACAGAAAGGTGCTCTCTTGCTGTTTTTTCTTAGAACCTGCTTATCAGATTGTTTGAATACAAATTCAATTCAGCTAATCAAGTCCGTAGTTCTCAGGCACTCACAGCAGACCTTAAATCTGTAACTCCAATAGCTGACACTGTCAAAAAAACCTCCACCATCGTGAAACACTTTTACAGTTACAGTCTATATATTTTAACCTATAAAGCAGGTAACCAAAAAGTGAAAGTAGTGTCTTAAACACTTAAACTACTGCAACTAGAAAAAAACCCAAGGCTCTCAATATACTGAATGGAATATTTCAGTGCTGGACACTAAAAAAAGATGAGCTTGGGCTTACAAATTAGAGTACCCACCATGGTGCAGAACCAACATTTTTGGATAGCTTAGCTTCCACTCTCAGAAATAACAGACACTCCTTCTACACATTTCTAATTGCTTGCTTCTAAGAACAGAATATTTTGAGGAAAAATCTGTGGATTATCTTTCTTTTCTACTATGACAAACTGCTTTCTTCATTTTGAAAATAAAGACTAATGTCCCATTCAAAAAGAGGACTAGATCATTAAGTACAGTAACCTGAGTAATTTTGGTCCAGCATTTGTTGAGGGCTTGGATAACTGGAGAAGATGACTCCCAGAAGTATGACTCCCAGAAGTATCCTCACCCTGAATTGCACCATGACTTTAATATAGATATAAACCAGATGATTGACAGAGGATAGAAAACAGATATAAAGAGGTCACATAAGGTTGATAGACAGATGTAAAAAAGATATGAAATAGATAGAAAATAGTCAATGGAAGACATAGGGTCAACATAATAGAGTTGACACAAAATAGATGATGCAATATAGATACAGTCAACAAAGAAGCAGATAGACCTAAAGTCGATGTATACACAGGTGAGCATGCGTATGTCTATGCGCATGTATGTTTACACACATACAGAAGCACTCACTCCTAACAGCTGGCCTCTGTTTTGCCTGCCCTTCTTCTGGCTGCCACCAAGAACTATCTCGTTCTCCAGAGCAATGTTGTTGCAGTTAAAAAGTAGTTATTTAGGGGAAAGATGTAGCAAAGGCAATAGCTCAACAGATAGAAAATTCACTTACTGGTTGAAGCCTAAATACCAATTCACCACTAGAAAACTGAATCTGACCAAGAAAGCCAGAAGCCACAAGTAAAACATAAGGCACTGCCAAAGGCATCAGAATTTGGGATGCAGGAATATCTGCTGGATGTGAGTGTACAAACATATGTGTTTTAAGAATTCCGGTGTTGGTTGGTGGGTTCTTTTGTTGTTGGTCTTGTTTGTTTTTAATTTTTCATCTCAGACTAAAGAGAAAATAATTTTACTACCTTTCTAAAGGTAAAAGAAACAAAGTTCAGATACTACATCTGTTTCTGTGTTTACTGACCTGTAAAATAAAATGCACAGCTGCATTTTATTATACTGCTCTGGAGAAGGTTCATCTGAACAGAGGAATATGCTACAAAACCCTGGACCTAACTATACTGTATGTGGCTAAAAAAAATAAAAAGACATTGCCAAAGTACACAATATATGAACAGAGAAAGCAAAAGTACTTTCCTCTCTCTTTTTTCTTTTCTTTTTTTTACTCACTCTGAATAATTATGACAATAAAGCATTTAAAAAATTCATTTAAAATGAACTTTTAAGGTTATTTTACTTTTAAATGTGGATAGAAAAAAAACTTATTCTAATAATTCAATAATCAAGTGCAAATAAAAGAAACGTATGACTCAAACTCACTTCCATTTCCTTCCCCGGAGAAAGATGGCTAAGATTGACAGATCCACCTGAATTATGAAACATTTTCACCGGACATTTAGCTTCACTTTGTACTAACTCCTGATACTGGTTCACCACTCTGAAACAAACAACGAGGGCATAAAAAGATTAACAACTTTGAGATTCTAAAGTAGATAAGTATATTTAAAAACATCATTGCATATGTTACATAGTCATATAATATTTATTTCTTAAGTATTCATTATATAAGTATATATCTATATAAAATAGAGGTGCACATATATAAAGCACACCCATATCTCTACATATCTCTCTACTTTATGTTCCTGGGCTCTTTTCTTAAATTTATTTCATTTTAACTTTTCTTTTAATCGCTCTTTTTTTCAAACGCAAAATACAGTCCATTTAAGAAAGAAGTTTTAGAAACACTTTTTAGGAGGAATATGTAAAGCAGCAGACAGAACAGTTTCTTTCCCTAAAGCAACTGTCCTTCTTTGGGGTGTGTCAGTCAATTGGTGTCCTATTTGCCCCACAGGGGTCCAGCGTCTTTTATAAAGCTGTGTCTTTTAATTATGCTCCCCGTGGAACAGTCACTTCTGTAACCTGAGATCTATGATAGATGAAGACTCTGAAAGCAAGGCATGAACTAAGAGGTCCATACTGAATGTAAATCCAAGAAATACTCTTCACATCAAAACTGATCACTTTTTTAAGCACTAGGAAGGTCAGGTGTCCCGGTCTGAGGAAAAAACCACGACAACTGTTCTTAAACAATTAGAATAACTTCCTTTTTAAAGGTTCTATGTTCATATGCACAAAGAACTACAGTTATTTAATGTGATGCACACTGACAAACATTCAAAGAAATGCTTATCTCAGAATATTATCTCAGAATTGCTACCCCTAATCATTCTACAACTAATATATAGCGGAAAACTGTTTTCTTACTTGATTCAACTTTCTTAGAGAAGTAATGCACAGCACACAAAAATAAATTGTAGATACACAAGTCGTAGATTACATTTAAAGTTCAAATGAACAATTTCCATGATTGCTAATTTACCTTACAAAATGTCAAGATGAAATTCTTGCTAAGTGCTCTCAGATATTTATTATCATCTGTATAATCAAGAATAATAATGCAAATGACTGTAACAACATGACTGAAAGTTAGGTAGTGGGACAAGCTGTATTCACATATTTGCTTTCCCCTATTCTTCCCTGCTTGTGAAATAGAGAAAATGCACCCTGTATCCTACTTGTTACGTTGATTAATTCCTCTTGTTTTCCTAATCTGTTCTGCATCTCTTTCCATAACCACAATATTGCAGTCCTAACAGCTAAAAAGAACACAATTAATTACTTGGCATTGTTATATTATTAATATATATGATATTAACTTACCTTTCAGCATCAGTCTTTGAACCAATAAGGAACCTGAAATATAAAATGTATAATATGTTTTCAGTCATGAATACGACTAAAAGAACATATTTTTTATCATCACAAAATTTCAAATGAATGTCAATGCTTCTCTTTTTTCAGACCTGCTGAAAATACTAGATAAAGTATCGTATTACTTCATACTTGAAATACAAACTTGGCTTCATAACAGTATACACAATATAAACACATGATCTAATATGGTATCCTTTTAGAGTGAGATGCCTACAAAGCAAAAGAAAGAATACGGAAGTTTTATATTTCTTAAAAAATGGAAGTGAATAACTGCTACAGAATTGCTACTATAAATAGTACAAGAGAAAAGTTACGTATAAATCCACATATCAATACACTTACACTGAAATGTAAACCTAAGTGTCCTGTGGCTATGTCAAAACCAGCCCTACCTGTAATATTTTAATAAGCATTGTTTCCCTTGTTTGATTTTACATCTGGAAAATCATGAGGAATCACAATTTGCATAACTCCTAAACAAGCATTTCTCTTTTGCATAGTAATTATGGCATGTAAAGGTATTACTACAGTGATTTAATTTTTTAAAAACACTATTGACTTTTTCTGTTTCTCTAATAAACAACAAAAACAGCACACTGTTTTTTTATTGCAGAACAAAAAAAGTCTTCTACATGTTTTACTTCAAGTTTCCTATTGAGCAATTACCCAATATTTATTTTTTTATGAACTTCAACTGGCAATGTCTGAGAAACAATAGATTAGAGCCGTGACTTACAAAAAAACCTCCAGGCATCTAACAGCTATAGATCCTTTTAATTCCCAGCCTTACTACACAACTGTAAGGTAGCACTGCTGTTCAAGGACGATCAGTAGGAAGTACATGTGCTGGTTGTGACTGCGAGCAAGTTAGATTTCCTCATAGTAGCTAGTATGGGGCTGTGTTTTGATTTTATGATGAAAATACAGTATCGGTGTTGATAATACAGGGATGATTTTGTTATTGCTGAATAGTGCTTAGAGTCAAGGCCTTTTCTCCTTCTCATCCCAAACCGTCAATGAGCAGGCTGCAGGGGCACAAGAAATTGGGAGGGGAGACAGCCAGGACAGCTGACCCCAACTGACCAAAGAAATATTCCTTACCATATGACATCATGCTGAGCAATAAAAAGATGGGGGAAGGAGGTGGTAGAGGGGAAATTTTGAGTTATGGCTTTTTTCATCTCAAGTAACTGGGATGTGTGATGAAGCCCTGCTTTCTCAGAGATGGCTGAACACCTGCCTGCCAATGGGAAGTAATGAATTAATCTCTTGCTTTGCTTGACTTGTGTATGCAGCTTTTGCTTTACCTACTGAACTGTCTTGACCTCAACCCATGAGTTTTACCACTTTTACCCTTCCAATTCTCTTCCCCATCCCACTGCAGGGAGGGGGTAGCACAGAATGAGCAAGTGGCTGTGGGGCTTTAGCTGCCGACTGGGGTTAAACCACAGTAGTATTGAAACAAACAGTCTAGGGATAAAATATGTTGAGTATTAAGAAGATTTTATGATAAAGCAACACAGGAGTTGCATATTGGACAATAAAAAACCCCCTTTCATTTACAGAATTAAAGTTGGCTCAGGCTCAGGGTTCCTTGCCTTACTGAGATTTATCGTCTGTTCTGCTGCATTGATTCCTCCAAACAAAGAGTCTGGTACCCAACAAAAACAGACAAGAAGCAAGACTCTTTGTAGAGCCACAGCCAACAACAGCAGACTCAAAACAATTCAAAATGACTAAGCTTCTTAGGGACTCATGTTTTTCTTCATCATTTACTTAGTCTACACTTATTTGAATAAGACTAAACACAATATAATGAAGTCTTCACAGTATCAGGCAATTTTGACAACTGTCAAAACAATGAGTAGCATTGAAAAACAGTGCTAAAAACATCTCATGGTGTCTCCAAAACTCAAGTTGTTGGGGTTTTTCTTTTGTTGTTTCGTGTTTGGATTTTTTTTTTTTTGTTGTTTTTAAATACAATATAGCTTAAATATAAAAGAACAAGTAGATTTAACAAAAAAGTACATTTAAGACATAAAGGTTGTTTGAACACATTTTGGGTTTTTTTGGTTTTGTTTGTTTGTTTTTTGGCTAAAGAAATTTGAGGTTCATTAGCTTAGTTCAAACAAAACTCTTCCATCAGATTTCTAGGTCTAGAGTATTTTTATGACTGAAAATGATAAGTAATGTTTGTCTTCATTTGAGCTGTGCTGTGATCTGATAGATGAACAAACACGCAACTTACTGTGATGGAGTTAATAGGTTGTCGTTTTCCTCATCACCTTTGAGTGTCTGAATTTTACCATAGTATAAGGGATTGCCAAGAGACTGAAAAATGGTTAGTTTTGTTTTTTGAAGCTGATTACCAACTTCACATTCAAACACATAATCATCTTTTATTTCCTGAAAAGACAGAAGAAAATAACCAAGTAAGTCTTAAACAAGCGATAACACAAACAGCTAGTAAAATAAGCCAGCTCTATACAATAAGGTGTTAAACGCTGTAAGAACGGGTGCATTATCTAAAATGAGAAGTAGTTACTCTAGTGAGATGAGGAAAAAACAAGAGTTTACAACCTCTTAACAAGACAAAAATATTGCAAATCCTAAAGATTCACGTTAGATATGGGAAGGCAGACTCTGTAAACATACACAGGAGGTTTTATCTAAATTATGACAATGCAAAAATAACGTTTCAACTAAAAAGCTGAAGATTAAGTTCTATGGGAAAGTATTACTTTTTGCTAATACAAAATGACAAAGACATTGTGACAGATACTGTTAATAAAGATTAATTCTTTGTAATTTCAGAGGAAAGTAATGAATTAATTGATGGCTAAATATATTAAATGACTACTTCTTATAAAATAATGTAATTTGTGCCAAAAATCTTAAAAGTTCAACTTCAACATTGCAGAAAGAGCTCTTTTTGTAGGAGTTATTTAACTTCATCATTAACATCATCATTAACTTCATCTCTTTCCAAATTTAATATTTTAACAGAAGTTATTCTCCGTCTTCGAGTACTGGAGTGAAGAAAGCAACTGTTGAGCAGAATACTATTCTCCATAACTTACTATGACATCTTTACTACAAAGCCACGACACACGTTACTTTGGAGATTAAAGGTGCTTTCCTTGTAGCTTCCTCAGGTTTTCCAGAAATATAAGACTGATCATATGCATTCTGGACTGTACAAAACTCTAAGTATCTGGGCTAAATCTGTCTGTGTCTATATACCACATGGAAGATAGATTAATTTGGAGGAGGGAAGAGTATTCTCACATTACTCTGATTTTGTTGAAACAAGAGGCATTTTAACTAGAGACACAGAAGTTTGGACAAAGGTCTAAACTACTCACATGGGCTGGCCAGACAGTTGGTTGTGAGTCATCAGGCTTAATAGACTTTTCCACTTTGGCATATTTTTCCACCTTAAAGAAAATGGAGATATCAGAAAAGAAAGAACAACAGTCACATTGGGCCAGAGTTATAGCCAATCTAGCACAGCGTCTTGTTTTCAAGTGGCCAACATGATAGTCTTTAAAAATGAGTGCAAGAAACAGACAAGGATAGCTTGATACTCTGTGCAGCATCCTCCCTTTGTGTTATGCATTCAGAAAGAGTGCAGAACCTTCAGAACTTTTCTAAATTTATTCTGTTACACTGTATTTCCTATGTCAAGTACAACAAAAGTGTGAAACCCTGCTTAAGACTACAGATTGAAAACACTGCCTGCAATGTAGAATGGTTAAGACATTTCACAATACCAGTAACTCCAAATAATTCTGATTAGGTCAAGTACAACACTGTTGAAGCGCAAAGGGAGAGAAGGTTTGTACAAATGTACATCATTTACATCAAACTTAGAGCGCAATGCACACTCCAGCCAGCCCTAGTAAGTCCAGAGCTAACATCTTGTCTAGTCTACTGAGTCCCTAGGACTCAGTAGATACATACTAGGAATATGTTCTTTGGCAGTGTCAGAAACCAAGAAGGTGAAGTCAATGAAAGAAGAAAGCACACAGTAATTGGAAGAATTTCCAACTAGAACACTCATACTTTCAATATTTTTTTTTATGTCCCGTAGTATCATAACTTTTTTCCCCTCAAAAAAGAGTAATTACTATGAAGCTGAGAAGTGACTAATTTTAAGTAGTTTTCATACCTTAACTCTTTTTCTACTTTTTTATATTATCAGACAACTTCAAATAGACATGCACATGTTGAACCCACAGTTGAAAAATATTAAAGGTCTGTTTGCACTGTTTATCTCATCCAAGCTATCATGTTACGATTGCAACATATTCCAAATGTGGTTGAGCTTGTGTTTGTGCTTTACAGTACACAAAATCATTTTTAACAGTGAAGTCACTCCTACTTTGTAAAGGTCTTCATACAATACACCGCTCAATACAATTTCTAATAATTGCTAATGGTAACAACTGGACTTACATCCACTTCAGAAGGTGCAGTCAAGTAGCAAGGGTTCTGTTTCCACATATCTACGCACTACAAGACAAAAAAGCAGTATTCATGTTTTAAATGAATAGTTAGAAGTATACCCTCCCAAGTCTCAGAACACTTACATTTCCAGCTTTAGAAATTTTGAGGTCATACTGCTGGGCTCCTTTCCTCTCCTTTCTTTTCTGTAAGTAGTCAAGTAGTCTGAGCTGAGGTGGAGTGGAATAGTGAGTTACTTCCTGCTGTCTGTTCAGAGATGACCTCGAGTACCTTTTGAAGCACCTACGATAAGTGACAGAAAAGCCTGTAAAACCATCAAAATGAAATTTCCCACTGCCTGTGTACAAGCACATACACAGGCAAATACTACTCACATTGAGACTATAAACTAGGTTTTGAAATGTTAAATTCAAAATTGCTATTCTGGATTACACTGTAGCTTAGGTGCTTGATTTCATACTTTTTAAAAACACTAGTATTACAGTCATGTGTTTCAGCACTACAAATGGGGTTATTTTTGAAATACATAGTTGAAGTACATTGTCAAAATGAGTAACTAACTGAGAAGCTGCTAAACTAAAATATTTGTGTATTATCATAAACTTCAGTTCTGTCAAAAGATATAATCATAGTAACTACCCTCCATTCTTTGTCTTATGCCAAACCCATTGGTACATTAATACTCTTTTGGAAATTCATTTAACACCTTTGCCTATTTTTCTAGTATAAAGTTTGTAGACCACCATACTCTAATTTTAAGGACAGCTTCATCAATTTCACCATTTATACATTTTTAAACATTACCACTGGTTGCACATTAGCTTAGTATTTCAATGCAAACCTAGATTTAAACATTTCAGTAATTCTGAGAGGCCATTAGCAAATTTTCATTCTGCAGAGTGAATGCAACCCTTTCAGTAGAGCAAACATGAACCATTTCAAGCTTTTGTGAAAAGAAGTGAAGAACGATGCCCAACAGTGAAACATTTTCAATGCTTTGTATCCAGTACATTTCACATTACTTTTTTTTTTTTTGTCTAAAATGCCTACAGT
This sequence comes from Pedionomus torquatus, assembly GCA_013398155.1. Lineage (NCBI taxonomy): Eukaryota > Metazoa > Chordata > Aves > Charadriiformes > Pedionomidae > Pedionomus > Pedionomus torquatus. The sequence goes on along the minus strand of VZRU01000034.1, from coordinate 96,558 downwards.
TCTGTTTAGCCTAAATGTCAAGCATACAAATACTGATTTCCTCATTCAGGGTTAAACTCATACATAACTTGTAACAAATCAAAGACCAATATGGAAGATTCCCCATTATATATTATACATTACTTAGCTGCCATTTGACTCTGCTTACACCTGAATTATATAAAAAATGACAAAATCAAAACTAAAATAATGCATTAATATTATATACATGTACTTTAGATATACAAAAATAAGTATATTACAGTATCTGCTTCTAACTGAAATACAGTACAATATTGAGCACTTAAAAATAAGCTATTTCTTCATTGTTCCTCATATTCCTAATATTTAAGTTAGATATTACTTGGAACACTGCATATGAAAAGCAAAATTTTAATAGAAAGCATTGTCTATATTTTTCTTTCAAACACTTCATAGACTTTCAAAGAAAGTCTCAACATGCTTCATACTGAAAAGTACCGTTTCATGGGGCGAGTGTTCATCTTCTGCTTGTTATACAGGAGTCTGTTTGTAGTACAGGTCACTGCTATTGAAGGATCAAGACACAAAGGCTCTGCTGTAGCCAAAATAAGTTGGCTCTCAAGTAGGAGTTTGTCCTCCTGTAAAATTCACAGCTATTATTAAATGTAAAAATACAAAGACTTTTACACTAATTAAGCTGACATATGCATATATGCACATTATCTTAAGGACAATTGAAAAAAAATGTGTGGATAGTCAACAACAGAAAATATTCAACAGTTAAGCATCACTAACCATTACTTTGGTTACAGAGCTTTGGGTGGGGTTTCCATTAGGAAAATAAATCCTTCTGAAAACTGAAGGGTATGTTCTTCTTTTGTTTATGTTTTCTTTTTTCTAAATACAGTACTTGTGGCAATGAAACCCATTTTGTGTCAGTTCTTTACATTGATAGACTGGCAATCAGTGCCATAAAAGTGATCTACCTGGAATTTTAGATTACAATTTGAAAAGGATTTAAGCATGAAATACAAAGATGTTGAATACAGACAGCTATCCAGCATTTAACTAACTACACAACTGTAGTTACCTAGGATTCTTTTTATTGTAATAATATCAGTAGAAAAACAATGCTACAGAAGCAATTATGTCATTAGAGTCCAACTGCTGTTCTGATTCTACAGAACTTTTAGCAAATCCTACAACTTTCTATGGCATCTTGTGGATAGATGCTATGAACATGGTACTTTGCAGGTCTCTGGAGCATGTCCCGTGCAGCACTATGCATATCACTGATAGTTTGAATTAATCAAAAACATAAGGTTTGTTCACCAGATTTTATTACACAAATAAATAAATAATTTAAAATTTTACTGTGTATTTACCACACCACTGTAAAGTTTTAAAATAACTGCTAACCCACCTGCGTCCATTTGTGGTTGTCACTTGTTATAGAATGCACATCACAAATTAAAGTCTGAGGAGGAAGACATAATGGCAGTTAGCTTTCAACTAAATAATAAGATTTCTTAACGTATGTTCAGTAATGGCTCATATCCAGTCTAGGAACTACCCTAACAGTGATGAATGACTTAAAACACCTCTTACCTGCATTGTAGGACGCAAAAGAATGTGCTTGCTTTGGTATGTTGGAGATTTCATGTTACCAGACTGCCTATAGTCACGTATTTCTGCTATGACACATCCACAATGAAAAATATTAACCTAGTTGAAACAAAAACAGCCCCTTGTAAATAAAAAAAATATTTACCAATCTGCCTCAGCTCCTGCCTCCAAAAATTCTCATACATATCATATAATATTCAGTGATCCTATGAATAAAACTAACCACCAATTTTGTCAGATCAGTAGTCTTTACTACATACAGTCTCCAAAGGCAGCCTTTTCATATGCCAGCAATCTAGTTTTAAGAAATTCCCATGTCAAATACTTAATGACAAAGAAGAAAGGATATTTTGCTAGAGCACATAGTTGCCTGGCAGCCTTAATCACAGCAATATCTCCTCTATACCTTTCTCCCCAAAATTTATCATTTTTTCCCTTATGTATCACAAAAATATTATTTGGGGTATTAAATATTACAGCTCCAAACACTCAAGTGTTTCATGTCTTGTGGTTGGAATGATCAATGTGAAGCATTAAAAACAAACAAAAAAAAAAAATAAAATCAAGGTTTATCTAGGTATAAAAATTATTTTTGAAAACGAAACTTTCAAACCTGAGATTTTTCTAAAAGATCGACCAAAATAGGTGGTAGTTCCTCTGCATCCAAATATTCAAGCAGCTCTCCTTCCTCATAAGGCAGCCGAATGGTCTCAGAATCTGAATTTAAACAAAACATTCTGATTTTCTTTTGCCTCTCAAATTCAAACTTTAACTACTCGAAATATAAAACAAGCCTACACAGGAGAAAATTAGTATTGGCAGAAACCTACCCAAACAGGCAATTTTTTTTGCATAGTATTATTTTTCTTACATCCATTTCTGTTCCCAGAGCTTGATTCTGCCCTTAGTTTGCCAAAAGACAACACACCTTTCTAGCTCAATGAGACAAAATTCTTGCTCCCAGCCAATATACTGTATGCTGTTATTGCATGTCATAGACACAACTTAACTGGAACGCAGATGCATTTGTCAGAACAGTTCGTGTTGAAAGAGACCTTTCAAGGTCATCTAGTCTAAGCCCCTGCAATGAGCAGGGACATCTTCAATTAGCATCTAGCCAGACCTAGATTTAGAAAGCAGCAAAAGAAACAATATGGCAGAAGGAGCCTGAAGTGAAAAAATTCAGGTAAGCAACTCAGGAAGCTACGGGAAAACAAAAGAACGGAAGACTATCAAAAAGACTCATATCTACTGATTTACACTGCTTCATTAGAGACCGTTTATGAACGCCTCACAGCTCTATGCAAATTTTTAGTTCAACTACAGTTGTGTTTTTTTCCACAAGGGATTATCTTAGAAGTGAAACAGTTAGAATGTGTTGTTATTTACATTTAACTATTTATATAGCATTCTGAGTATTTTTAGAAATAAACAGAAGAGATATTACCTGAGCCATTTTTTCCCCTGAGCATAAGTGAATAACCCTCATTTCCTGGATAGAGGTTCACTACCAGACATGACAACGTCTCCTGCATAACCAGCTTCTCAAGTAAATTCACATTTCGCCTCAGCTTCTGCTTTAAAAGTAAACATTGTTTATGAACATAATACTATCAAGTAATTAGCAGTAATAAAAACAACGCTAGAATATGGGTACCGTTTAGATTAATGTTGAAGTACACAACTAAACAAGGGCAGTTAAATTCAACTGGACCGTATTCAGCAGAGTATATTCATTATGTATTATTATATGCACAGATTTTTAAAGAAAAACAACACACTTATTTAAATTTAAAAAAAACCCTTGAATTGTAAGTTCACAGACAACACCGCTAACAAGCATGACCCTGTGCTACAATGTTGTAAATTACAGTGCACTATTATTTGTATCACTTCTATAAGCACCATTTCTGCTGTCACTTATACACTATGTATTGTTTAATAGCAACAAAATATTTAGTACTTTCAAATATTCTTAACAGAAGCAGGTACTTGTTTTCAGGATTAAAATACCGAATTACAGCATTTGGAAGCTTTCTTAATTGCATCACCTCCGCTGTATTTACTGAAATTTGATCCAGCAGCTGCAGATATTATTTTCTTATTTAAGAAGAATTTCTTCCAAAGTAAACGATTTTTAAAATTAATTAGTATATGTCAAAGACCCCATCCTAGAAATTTAAATATTTTAAATGTTTTATTCCATCCAAAATACAGACAGGCACTGAATAATTTATACTAACCAGTAACCACTCACAGAATTTCTAAATAAAGAGTTCATCTCTTTTCCCCAGAAATTTGTCTATGCATGCAAGAAATAGCCATGAGATTTATTTTTAAGGAAGGCCTCTGCTACTTAAACGTAAGTAAAATACATAACGGTAATTCAATTGCAAACATAGTAAATCGAGCTTATCACATCACTCTGTAGTTCAAATTTATTTGCCAAATTACATGTTAGTTTTATTTTTCAATTTTTAGGTTTTCTTCAACAATAGTTGGTCAGTTATGGCTTGGGGTTTTTTTTGCTTGTTTCATTTTTTGAAAGTTTAGGATGTTAAAGGGAAAAGACAAGTAAAGGAAAGAAAAGAGCTCAATAACACAGGCCTAAGAATGGTTTTGACCTCCCCATTAACCATTCTATGATTCTATGTGAAAGTTGGAAAGGACTTTAAAGATCGTCTAGTTCCAAGCCCTCTTCTGGGGCCAGAAATATCTTGCCCTAGACCAAGTTGCTCGAACCCCTATCCAGCCCAGCCTTGAGCACTTCCAGGGACACGGCACCCACAATTCCCTGGACAACCTGTTCCAGTGCCCCACCACCCTCACAGTAAAGAATTTCTTGTGAATATCTTAGATAAGTCTCCCCTGTTTCAGTTTAAAGCCATTACCCCTCATCCTATCACTACATGCCCTTGTTAAAACTCCCTTTCCAGCTATCCTGTAAGCCTTCTTTAGGCACTAGAAGACTGCTATAAGGTTTCCCCAGTCTCCTCTTCTCCAGGCTACACAGCCCCATCCGTCTCAGCCTGCATTCACATGACCTGAACTTCTTAAGACTTATTCCAAGCATATTTTAAAAAACAAAGACTCTTTAAGATATTTGAGTAAATTAGCATTTTAACTACAAACATTTCAATAAGCAGGTAGTTGCATTTCATTAAGCATGAACATTTTGATATCTACAAAGATCAGCTTTCCTCTTTGAGATGGCTATTAAAGACACTAGCTCAGAGTTGATATTAAGCATTAGCTCAGGTGCAGTCTGGAAAGACTTTAGAGATCTAGGATTAGCCTGAGGTGTATTACATTTCTTATGTGTTCATTGTAGTGTATCGCAAGAATTCGGACACCAAGCAACCAGGCCAGTTCTACTGCTGTTACAGCTAAAACTCCTAACCCCCTCTGACTTCATTTGCAGAAAAGTGAGACTCCTCCCTCCTGAATATGCACCACAGTGACCGCCTGATGGCTGGGAAGCAACACAGAGAAGGCACAGGTGCTTTCCTACACTCCCAGTGACTTCTCAAGACTACCACTAAATAAAGAATACTGAGGACTCCTGCCTAAATGGACTGAAGTAGTGATTTTATGCTATGTTTGCTCCTCCTCTGTCTCTGGCCATGAGCAAAATGTTCATTTTAAGATCTACTCCTCCAGTGGTGCACTAGTGTTACACAAAATTATGATCTTATCTTTTTCATGACTGTTTTTCTTGTACCTCACTGTAGCATCCTTGTTTGATTTTCCCACATTAAGGTAATTAATGCCTATAAAGTTGGTCAAAAATCATAAAATAAACAGATCATATCCATAATAAAAAAGCTTTCGTTACTACTTATTACATGTCTTTGAAATGGAAATGTAGAATGACCTCAGGTTCTTCCCTTGACGTCGGAAGCCTTTCATCAATCCCAGGACCACTTTATGAATGCACAGAAGACACACCTTGGAAGGTACAATTTTGTTTCAACTTAAACAGAACTATTAACTATTTGAAAACTAAGCCTTGTTTCTTCAGGAAGCAGAAAAAATAAAGTGAAGGGGGTTTTATACATTAAAAAATAAAACCTATCCTGTTAAACAACTTGAGGAAGCATCATATTTTGGTTACAAAATACAAGGGATAAACTCAAGCCTGGAGATGTTTGTGACCTATCTGAACCAAAATCAGATCCTGAGAGAAGACTGTAACTCACAATTAAATGTACTTCCACTAGGATGTAACTGGCTGTGTGTCAATCTTTTGGCTGCCATTTTAATAGAGACTAGTATTTATGTGGTTCATAAAGACAACGGCTGTGCAGCCTCTGCAGTAGAGGCAAGAAAACATTTGTTTCGTAAGTAACACCTAAGGTAAACTTTTGCAGATCAAACTTCAGTAATACAGTAATCTGAACAAAGTCTGACTGTTTTACCCTAATGAGGTAAGCTTTACTTTAATGTGTACTCTTACAGTCAATTGTTTCCTTACCATACACATTCAAGAACAGAAAGATGTATGGAAGATGATGTTTTGTACCATTTCCCAAATACATTCCACTCTGCCTATCGTTCATCACCATTAGAGATTAATCAAGGACAAAACCACCCCACTGTTATTTGGCACTATTTGGTTTATTTATCTATTGTAATCACTTGTTCCCCACAGCTACCAGTGTACCCCTTAAAAAAAAATCACTGATTAGTCACCTATTACCAAATGGTGCTTCTCTCTCTCTTTTTTTTTTTTTAATATTTTTTGTTGCTAGTGGAGCCCCCCAGATTTACCTGCCAAACATAGTTCCATCCAGCCCACAGACCAGGTCTGGTTTTGTACATTCATGTTTAAGAGTGCTTCCACACTCATTGTCAGGAGTTTTATTTCTTTCAACTTTTAGATACAGGATTACCACACACTAGAGTCCAAATGAAGTGAATTGCTCTAAATAAGCACACTAGAGAGAGAGCTAACTATGCTGAGGTGATTATGTATAAATAGAAGAGACATTGAGAAGTAATGAAGCTGGGCAGACTGGACTAATAAAGAATTAATAATTACTTAGTCCCCTGTGAGCAACTATGGAACATCTGGTCTTCCCCATCAACACCAAGAACAAGGATAAGACTGACCAAATAAACTGCAGGGTAGGAACAAATAGGAACATGGGAGAAATGCAGTATTACAAGAGATAAGATAAATGGAGAAACTTTAAATTGGAAGATAATATTCAGTGTCAATTTAAAAATTTAAAAATTGAACATAATCACAACTTGTACCATTAAAATAGCACCATACGGGAATAGAAACTTTGATAGTATTCTGACTCCAGTTTGACCAATTACTCAAATGTAGCTTTAAGGTTTTATTGTACAGAAACTATTTTCTTCTTCAGTTTTATTGTGCAAATTAAGAAGCAAATAAGCAGCCCTATGCTCATAGATGAAGTTTCACCATAGCATTATCTTCTAACTTTTGCACCTTGATCATTTTCTATAATTATAATCTATAACAAAAGACCAAGACATCTCCTAATTAACCATATGTTAGCTTAGATAATAAGGGCTCTAAATACAAATTTTTCTATCATAATAAGCTTCCAATTCTTCAACAAAGAACTTAAATTTTTACTGAAAACTAGATCAGCAATAATCTACTCCATTTACTCTGATAACTTCCTTCACTACTTTAATTTTACTACAGTTGGGTAAGTTTGCCAAGCACCTTCTCATTAAGCAACAACTACAGCATTGAAATCCAACCTTCCCCCCTCACTGAGATTTCAGTCCAGCAAGCCCAATGTTCTCCTGGCTGCTCAAATATCTTGTTACTCATTCACTATTCATATTTTAATCTTTTCAAGTCTGAAATTTGCTTAACACCTTACTCATGATTGTGATTTGAATCAGCATCATATGCTAAATAAAACAAACTACATCAGAACAACCAAAAAGAATTACAGGCACTCAGTAACTGACGTTATTCACCTTTGCCCTATCATGTTTTTAATTCCTTAGGAAGAAGCGATACAGCAGATTTCACACTTGTTCTTCTCATTCCATTTGATATTCACAGTTTAACAAGGTAGCTTGGGACTTTTACACTTTTGATTTATCGTTGCTAAGCCTGTATAAGCTTCTTTGTTATTGTTACACAAAAAAAAATAATCATAGAACATCTTAGCAATTCATCAGTTATCCAAGAAACAAATCTGAATATAAACCAAAGCACAGATTTAAAAAAAATCCTCCCCATTTTTTCCCCATGGCAGTCATGGTAGACAATGGATTCTAAAACACTGATACTGACAGCAATGCACGTGACATTGGCGCTGGCCCTGAACTTGACCCCAGCTGACTACAGTGACACGAGACTATGTCAGAATGAACAGGTCACTCAATCCAGTCTAGGCCTTACTACTCATATTACATCACTCCGTTATTTTAATACTACTGTTACCCAATAAACTGGTTAGATACACCTCTTCATTCTAGACCATTCTTTTTTAATTCTCTTCTCACATAAAGAAAAGCATCTCAAGAGCATGATCTCTACAATCCTCTGCCAGTATTCTACCTTCAAAATCAGATTCAGTGTTGCCATTACCTTGGTTTCATTTCAAGCTGAATTAAGATGATTCTATTAAATTACAGTTCGGTCCATAAAATCCGTAACAATTGTTTCTCCCGTAGTGTTACCTTAAGTAACTACTATAGTAACCAGAATTTATTTATTTTTAACAAAAGAATTAAGTGAAATAAAAAAAGTATATAAAGACAGCTATGAAAAGCTTCTCAGCAATTTCCACTTACCTTTATCTCAGGCTCTTTTTCACATTCTTCTATATATAAATCATAGAGTTTTTGAAATACAGATTTCCTGAAATAAAATAAGAAAAAAAAAAAGTTTAAAACGTAAAAGGTAAATCCAAGAAATTATATTTAAAAGCTAAATATTGAAACTCTTACTACCTTCCACTGGATAAGTATTTTCTTTTGGGAGGTCTCTGACGGGCACTTTCAATAATGTACTAGAAGAGAAAAGTAAATAAAAAAATAACATATATATTACAAAAAAAAAATAATTCTGTCCACCATGCAACTTTAGATCATTAACAGACAGTGTTCCATGGATACAGAAAATAATTAGTGATTATGGGACATGACTGTTAGCTGTGAAACACAGCATCTCATAGCTATGGCATGAGTTGAAAGCAAAGTCTTAATTTCTACATCCATGTTTTGTAATTACAGTACTAAACGCTACTGTACTAGTTAACTAATGTAGTAGTTACTGCTAATGAAGTTAACAGGCTACGATACAGTTAAATTCACGTGTATTGGCTCGACACTGTTTACAAGTCAAGCACTGCTCAACATAACCAAGCTTCAAGAAGTTTAATCTTCTTTTTTCTTGCATTTATACTAGTTTTCTCTTTAGAACCGTGTATTATAAATCAGGTACATTAAATTTTTGAATTAAAAGCAAAGAGAATATAATCCTACTTTAAATGTATCTTAGATTCTAAAAAGGTCTTTCCAAATCTCTGTTCTTTGTCTAAAGCATTTTGATTAACACCTTAGTTCGGAATTGCAATGAAGAGAGGCTTTCTCACAGAAACATGTATTTCCTAAACAGGGTTCAAAGTAACCGTTATATCAGCTGTCAGCATGAAAGAATGTGAAGGCACTTACCTCTTTGTTCTAACTGGGCTAACCTTAAAAGCACAAAAGCACCAACAGGATTTTGCCATATACTTCTGCCAGCTCTCTCTGGACCACCACTGTACAGCTCTGATTGTGGTGTGTACAGCCCTGTGCGCTGTGTACCAACACATGGGTTTGCTGGTTTAAAAGGGGAAAACCGAAGTCCTGCATAGTCCATCATCATTGCAGCTGATGATGTTCTCAGTACAATAGGTAAGACACAAATATGTCACACAACAATTTTAGTGGGAATTTTGCAAAACCAGTGTAACATGTATGGGTGATTATTTATATACACACACACACATTTATACAACATGCTACTCCACTGCCTTTCAGAAGAAACATAAAAATACAATAGTTATTTTTTAACTGAGAGATCAATAGATTACATGCAAACAAATAAAATAGCTACTCCTTACCTCTGCACGATCCAATGCCAGTTCTAAAGCTTGTTGCTGCAAGAATTAAAAAGGTTTTTTTAGAATGTTCATTAACTGTTTAAACATCCTCATACGTAAAAAAAAACACTACAAAAACTATTACTACTGATACGAATTTATTAGTTAGAAGATGGACTCAAACATTGACACATACTTAACTTAGAAGCTGAAACTCATGTAACTGTATCAACAGTAATTAACCCCACTGACAAGTGTTTACAGTTGCAAGGTTCTGACTGAATTGTGAAGTCTTAGAACAATGAAAAGCAATTCAATTAGAAGTACAAACAGAAATTACACCTGTTAAAAGCAATAACAAATATTAACCAAAACAATTAGAGATGACAAGTTGAAAATCTAGGCTATACTATTTTAAAAAGCTAGAGAAGTGTTCTGGATAATCTTTAGATACAAGCTTAGAAACACTTGTAATAGGTACTCCTTCCCATATATACGTATTTGGTTGCTTCCTCAGTTTAACCCATCACTATCAGCTGTTCACAAAAGCAAATAACCTTACTCAAAGCTCAAGGAACAAATGGTATATGAGCCATGTCCAAAACACAGCGGTACTAGTTATTTCATACATTAGAATAGAATTTAGGGGAGAAAAGCATATGACAGTAACAACAATACAGCAAAAATACTCAGGCTTTTTACGATTCACCTACAGTGTCTCTAATAAAAAGGCACTTGTTGTGACATTAGAACCTGACACTGCAGAACATTAAGATTTTGAAGCGTTTGGGTGTTTATATGGATATGTCAAATATTCATGTTTTTTTATATAGGTCTAGTGGATAACTCCATGCTTTCAGACATTCAGTTCACTGACTGACAATAGGCAAAAATTCATGGCAATATTGTCACCTGTGACAAGAAGAATGCTATGGGGAGGCAGGATTTAAACTTTGTACTCGACAGACTAACACTAGTCATGACTGAAAATACACCACATGATGCACTGGACAGTGAGTAAACGTTTAGAAATATTTGCAAGCTACAAATGAAGATATCCCTGGAAAAAAAAAAAAAAAAAAGAAATACCAGAATGGTGGAGTGACAAGCAAAATTTTTCTTTTTCCATTAAGAAAATGAGAAACATTAATGTTGTTCTCATCAGCCAGACAGCAAACAGAGTAGAATGAAAAGACCTGAAAACAGATTACCTGAATCATAACTTACCATTGTAGTTGAAGCCAGGTGACCAAATGGCAAAAGAAGTACTTAAGAAGTCCAGTGCAGCAGGCAAAGAATCATACTTTATGGTCACACTTGGGGTACTGAAAACAAACAAAAAACAAGAAGGAAAAAAAAATCACTATGAAACTACATAAGTATTTTATTTAAATACAACATTTTCAGTGGTTAACTGTATTTAAATTCCATTTCCAAAGTATCCTTTCTTCCAAAAGTAGAAACAAAAAAAGTTCCACTCAGTGGAAGTGCAGAGGTTCCTAGTCTAATGACTACTACTACTTTGCACAAACATTTTACATCAGTTATACTAAAGTAATAATAAGCATCTAATTGCAATTATATAGCCAAATGCTCTTCTCTATTGCAGCAGTCTACCTTGACACCCCAAACATCCACAGATGAACAGAAGGCTAGAATATTCAATGAAAAGCAACCAAACACTTAGCATACCCTCTCAGTTTTTTTGCTTTGCTTTTATGAAGGTATTATTCCATGGACAGTTCCACTAGCAGTGCCTTCTAGCACTATTTTGAGATGTTAGTGTAATACTGACTCAGAGCGGGCTGCCAATTATAAAGCGAATAAAATTTGTGCAGCACTAGCATGCTCCTTTGATGCCCTTGCTCTCACATACTATGTTGTTACACCATTTCATTTTTAAATTCAATTCGATAATTGTATGAAAAAAACCTACTAGCTCAACCCCCCCCTCCAATCTTTCAATTCTTAGTATCATTTCCAGTGAGGAAATGTGAAAACTCAAGCAAAACTCTATTTTGCTGTCACATTTGAAGTGCAATGCCTCATTATACTTGAAACATTCACTTACAAAATTTCACCATATATAATGTTAATTTATGGGAATATTTCTATTGCAGCTACATTCCACATCAGCCATGGCTTTGGCAAACACCTTCCTAGATCTCAGATGGTACAAGTCCTTACCTTACACCTAAACCTTACTCAACTCTTTCAGCACGGAAACAATTTCAATAGGAGAAAAATCCACAGGCAATGACCCAGAGCTCCCCGTAAGGCTGAAACCTGCTGGCTTCTAGCAGATGAAGAGGTGGCGGGCAAAGGTGGCTTGCACAGGATAGCCCGGGGAGGTGTCCATCAGTGCTACCCTACAGGCCACCTGCTTTGCCAACAGTATCTCCGCCCACACCGAAACCAGGTCTTAGAAGCGGGACACGGAGAGAGCACCCAGTCGGGCTGGGAGCGACACGCAGGTGCAAGCGCCGCGACGGACGGG
>VZRU01000034.1:73720-84161 GCA_013398155.1 Pedionomus torquatus | reverse complement strand
GGGCCCCGCCCCCAGCACCGTCCTTCCGCGGGCCGCGGGCCGGGCGGGAGCCGCTGGGCGCTGAGGCAGCCGGGGGGCGGGAGGGCCGTGACCCAGAGCTGAGAGGTCCGTAGGGCTTAGCTTTAGTGAAGTGCCTGGATACCTCTACAGGCCAAAAGCTCCTGAAGGTCTGGCTAGGGTTGCTTGTGTCCCAGGGGTGCCCTGAGAGATGGTCGAAGGTTTCTGACGCGTGACTGCAGAGCGGCAGTGCGTTGTGGCAACTGGTGGCTCTGGGAGCAGAGAGGAAGGGTTGGCTGGTGTCACAGCAACTCAAGGATACAGAAGGGTTACTTGGGAAGGGAATGGCAGACACACGGCTGGGGAAGCTTTGCTTAGAGTAAGTTCAGGGCCTGAATGCAAATTTTATTCCATCATAACGCTGTGCATATTCATAATTCGCATCTGAGGTACACAGGTATTGCTCTAAAGAATGAAACTGAGAACATTTAAGCCTCTTTTCTCTGTAATAGATGTGTCTTTACCAGCTGCTTTTGGCTACCTTGCTGGAACTGCTAGGTGGTTTGTCAGATCATTATGCAAAGAAGTATCAGTCTGAAGTTATAAAAGCTAATTTTAAAGTTGCATTAAAAGGCTACTGTTTGTAAAGTGAAAAATTGACTGCTTGTTTTATGGGAATTTTTTTGTTTTTTTTTTTTTTTTTCCAATTTTCTACAAAATCAGACAAGATCAAATAGAACGGCACAGCAGATTCGGTATATAAATGTTCATGTATATATTGTAAATTTCTTGTAATTACAGAGTGAACAGCAAAGGGATCGGAGGCAGTATGTAACTGCTTTCTCCAAAGAGGTTTGATAACGCCTGCATTGCTTTTGGTAGATAATTGTTTAACAATGATCAGATATGTCTGCAAGCACAGGTAAATAATATGTTGTTACAGATGAACAAATATTAGGATTATTTGATAAAATCTCTTTGTAATAGAGGATTGAAACATCATCATGTTAGGAGAAAAGTTTCAAGTACAATTTGTATTCCCCAGTGTGGATAGGAGAGTCAAAGGATGTGGCTAAAATAAACTAATGCCGAGTTCTCATGAAATGTCTACAGTTCTATGTTGTGTCGCTTCTGTGGGCATCCTGACAGGAGGGTTCCTGGTTCCACTATCCCAGTATTTCCAAGACCTCCCAGATGCACATACACTATACATTGCAGGCACAGCATTTACCCATTGCCTGCTATTCCCAGGCCTCTATAGCACTTCTAGCTGAGTCACAATTTATTTATTATAGCAATGAGCAAGTGTACTATCCTGTGATTCAGCAGCTGGTCAAATATGAAAGAACACAGCTCACACACCCGTCAATGCCTGTGTTAACCTTAGCAGTGCTATGTCCTAACAAGGGATTAGCAGTGCTATGTCCTAACAAGGGATAACTTGAAAATGAAAGGAAATTTAGTTGCTGGGAGCTCTGGGCAAACAGAGCTGTGCTGTGCATTTTGAAGGACCACTTGGGTGGTGCTATCTTGTTGGTGCTCATGTTGTTTTGGTTTCAGCACTGTATTCTTCTTAGTCCTTCCGTTTCTCACATTCAGAGTCTAGCCAAAATTTTGGAAGTCATAATTGCTGACTCAGAACCTCTCTCAGAGGTTCTCAGTACCTACAATAAAAACCTCTAATGGGATCAGTGTTGTTCAGATGTAGGAATAAACATGACAGGCACCTAATTTCAGAGTAGGAAAAGCTGCTTTAATGGTTTGTCAGGAGACCACATTCCTGAATGCCCTGAGAAGAAATGACCAGGATCTCATCCTGGTCCAGCAATGGGTGGCAGTTCTTCTGGGTCTTGTCTAGGCACCTAATTAGATGCATGGTACAGCAGTTCTGCAGCTGCATGTGATCCAACTTGGAAGCTAGCCCACCTTTGAGCAGGTGGTTGCACTACCTTTCAACTTAAATTTTTATATAGTTCTGTGCTGTCTGCCATCTGCTTCACATTACCTGAGAACTGTAAAAGTTATCAAAACTTTCATAATTGTCATTATGAAAACTATTTTTGGTCACAGAGTGAACTAAAGGACCCTGGGACTGTGAGATTGCTACATTGTTAGCTAGGCTTTGTTTCAAAAGAATTACTTACTTTTTTATTTTATTTTATTTCTGCTTAACTCTAACATTCTGTATTTTAATATGGTTAGTTAGAGTTGAACGTGGCAAAATACAGGCATAAATTAAATCTTATTTCATCTCAACCTAATCTGATGCCTAGAGCGACTTTGCGGAGTGTTGCCTCACCACCATAGTGGTGATGTACAGAAAGATCCTGTGGTTTTGAACTCTGATATTTTATCTGGGATGATCAGGCAGCCTCTTTCTGCCCAGCAATATCATCATCCCATTCGAGGGCCTCCCACGCTAACATGTTCTTGTTGATGTGGTCTAGCTCAGTGACTGCAATGCCAGTTGGCTGCACATTCTGCTCAGGCCTTCGCTTGGCACGTGCGGTGCTACCTTTCAGAGCATCTCTGTGCCAATGTGCCAAATGCTATAAAGTCCCATAGGGTTTCACAGTGGAGAAATGGTCACCTGAGTAGCTGCAGGGGAGCTACACATTTTGTAAGACCTCCTGTCCAAAGGCTTAGTTGATACAGCTTCCTCTCCTGTCCATTTTCCTTTCTATTCTCATAAAAACATTATCACTATGTGAAAAAGGTTCTTGCTTTACTTTCAATATTTACTATCTGGCTATAGAAAAAGAAAGATTGACACTTGAGCTATATTATTACCTTGTACCACTGGGACTTGAGTTTTGAGTGCCTTTTTTTCCTGTTTCATTTCAGGGTGAAATGAGGATATCATACACAGAGTGGTGTAATGTGTAGTTGTGGTCTGCCTGAAGACTCCCCAAAATTCCTTGTGTCCAAGGCAGAAATGTCTTTTCAATCCTAAACAATAATCTGTGCTATGCTCAGCCTTCTGGAGCGCCTACAACCATCCTCCAGAGTTGCTTCCAAATTAGGTTATATCTGGGCTGGAGAATCTGTCCACAATCTATTTCTGTGTGGGTTTCACCTTCCCTAACATACTACTGCAGTGAATGAGAAACAGCATGTTACTCTTACTTCAGTGTGACCCTTTGTTTACAAAGGCATTGGAGTTTTGGATTTGGAAATGTGCTTTCTTCTCAAAAGAGGAACTAACTAGGTGTCTTAGGACCACAGATGGCTTGCATGTTCTCTAAACATATTGTCTTTATATGCCTTCTTTGTCCCCTTAACAGAAACAAATTAATATGTATTCCTTATTGTACACAGATGGAACCAATGATAAACAGATGGCCAACTTTTACACAATTATTATAATGGTAAGGAATATTGTAATTATGGTGTTTTGAATGCTTGCTGCTGTTTTTTCTAAGTTTATTATGGTCATTCTACCTTCTGCTTGACTTGGAATATATTAATCATACATAATTTACTGAAAATTAGTCTTTTCTCTGCAGATAGTTTGTCACTGGAACTAAACAGCTAAAAATAAGGTTTAAGATAGTAATACATCTGAGATCACTAAAACTGGAGTTACAAAGCATCTGTGGAAATGAAAACTATTAATTTTGTCAAAATTCTATTAAAAATGTGTAGCTAGAATCCTGTGGAAGAGTCTATCCATGTTCTTGCCTTGCTAGGAAGACTACAGGATTTGTGATGATGGTTTTGGTATAGTGAAGATTGATGATGGAGATACAAATCCTGCAATACGTTTCTGGCTTTTGTTGCACTTGCTCAGAATTGGAGGCTTTAATTTTAGAGATTGGGGTTTTTTTTTGCCTGAGTTCAGTGGTTAGCTCTGGAGCGCTGGACATGCTTTCTTGATTGTTTAGCCATTCATTGTGCTAGATGAACATCCACATTGCTCTCTCCCATTCTGCAAAATTCTGAGCATCATTTGAAATATGAACAGCTGTACAGTCTTGTCCCACGTGAATGACACCAGTGGGCTTCATGATGAAGCGTGTGCTCCCAAATTACTCTTAGTTTTGGAAGTCTTAGATTTCCTATAGAAAGTCATATATACTTGATTTCAGTTAGCTTAATCCAATTGTCTTTGTGTTCACTTTGTGCTCTCTACAATGTGGAAAAGCCAGAAGAGTTTGAACCCAGGTTTTTAAACAAGGCTGGAGGTACAAAACTGATCTGGGAACCTACTGGCTTTTCCAGTGAGAAAACTGGAAAATCAGTCCTCAAATTTGGTAGTCCATCTGTACTTACTTATGATTTGTTCCATCCGTCTCAGTTTGTTCATCTTCTCATTTTCTTTTTTTGTGCAGCATACGTAATTTAAAAAGCCATCTTTTAAAACTCCTTGATTACCGTTCCTCCTACACATGCAGAGCATTTGAAGGTAGATGTCCAAGAAATTACGCTATGAGTCATCTTTCAGTCTACTGACTAAATTACATTGAAAGTTCTTGCTACCAAACAATGACTGTCCTTTCTCCTTGAGAACAGGGAATGCTGACAATAAATAATTAAAGCCATTTCCCTCCATCCCTTCTGTACTTTAATTGAGCTCTCAATTTTTTCTTAGGTGAGTTTTTGTATTCCTTTTCTCAGGAGCCTGTTAGCTGAGAACAGCCCCAATACAGTATTTCAGACTGGGTCGCTTTAAGTGCATGGGTATTGTGGGCCTAGGTTTGCCTCTAGTTTTGCTTTATTGTATTTGCAGTATGAAGGGAAGGCCTTGTGGAAAACAGGCATCCTATATTTCATGCCCTTTTAGCACTTGTGAGGTCTAAGATCACACTTGTGAGATAAATGCAGGGTAGCAGATGAATTTAAAGAGCAGGCTTTCTAGACCTGGCGCCTTCAACTTGTGAAAAGTTAGGGTAGGATTCTCCTTCAGATTCAGACGTGAATTTGGGTTTAAATTGACCTTCCTTTATGTTGAATTTCACCTGCCATTTTACTGCTGTGTGGGAGCACCCAGCGAAACTGGATTCAGAGTACAGTAGGTGAGATGCAGGGAGTTGACATTCCGCTCCGCTTCATCTCCACCTTGCCTTGTCTATGCAGAGATGACCTGGGGGGAGCTGCAAAAAGGGCTCAGCTCGGGGCTGTCTCAATCTTGCATCACAATAAGAACCAAAACTGAATGGAGCCTTAACTACAACAACAAAATGCCTTGAGTCCAATCCCACCACTATTCCCCTGACTCTGAGTGCTAGACATCACAAAATTAGCAACAGAAACTTAGGAGCCACCGCACCACCAGAGGTAAATATTCCAGATAGGGAATCCACTCAGACATGATCCTGCCTCCGCACCGAATCAAGAAATATAAACTGTAAGGTCTGGGGACAAAAAAGGGGAATCATCCAGGGATACAGCTGGCCTGTAGGAGATTTGTCCCCACTTTGTCCAGGGCGCTGTGCAGGGTAACTTCACAGGGGTTTAGCAACCTTACCTGAGAAAGATGCTAAGTGATTAAGAAACATACGAATGGTATATGGCATGCTATCAAGGTTGTGCTTGATGCACTCTTTTAAGATATTAATATCCAGCATGCTTGTGGTTTGTGTTGTTACTTTTCGGGATCACTTGTAGGTTGTAATATTGTATTTCGTGATTTGTTTTGAAATTGCAGTAGCGTATTCGCCATTGTACCCAGAGAACCTACAATAGTGGTGTATTGGACCTGTGAGTGAAGTCCAAATAAATTGTTAATTTGAACCTCTCAGTGAAGTCCTTTTCCCTTTTCACCACAACTACTCAGTCACTTTTGGATGTGAATTGATTTTTACTATGAACAGTTTGGTGGTGTAGAATTTTGCCACCTTATTGTTCACCCACTTACCCAAATGATCTCTGAATGTGTTGAACAGTGCAGGTCTGTCACAGATTCCTGTGGAGCCTTACTGGTTCCCTTATAGAAAGAGGCTATTTATTCATTCCTTTTGATTCTTCTTAACTCTTAAAATTCCATGTTAAAGCCGTAGCTAAATTCAGTTCTCTGAATTTTCTCTGAAGTCCTCTGTAGATTGGCCCCAGCAAATGCAACTTCTACAGTCTTGTCAGTTGCTGCCAGGCTATAGTCATCCAGTTTAAGTGTTGTCTGTCCATAACTTTGTCTCCCAAGCTCCTTTTCCTGATAGCAGCATCCCCATTTCAGACTGGAGTAAGAAACATAATTTTCCTCTGTTCATGTCTAGAATCTTATCTACTGTAGCAGATGAACACATTGGGCTCTGTAGACTCCCTGCTTCTAGAGACCCGTTTCCTTTATTACATTAAGAGCTCTGCAGTGGACATCCATCACTTCCATGAATCTCCACTTGACTTTAGCTGAATCTGGAAAGATAATACACTTTTGTTGATCACTGCATTTGAGTTCCCATATTTAAACTGATATCCCCTCTCGGTTCATCCTTTCCTTGTCCCTTTCAGTTGTAGTGTTATACAGCTTTTCTGCCTCAGGTCAGTAAAAATGCTTTTGTTCTGTAATATTGAGAGTTTCCTTTCTTACCTACCTTTTGTCCTGACTGGAACAAACCCCAGGCAGCCTGGTGTGCCCCCATAGCTGATCTGTCTTTGAACAGGAGGGTGGCCTCTTCAGGTCCTGAAGTATCCAAGGAGCAAATGGCTATTGTAAAGGATTACCAGCAGCTGCTATGGATCCTGCTATGCTTCTTGATGTTCTGGCTTATAAACCACATAGGTTACAAGAAACAGCTCAGTTGTCTATAAGATCAGTCAAAGACTAGATCTGAATCTATGATACCTATTACTAGATTAAAAAAAATATTTTCAAAATTTCTTAGGCAGGAACCTAATTGTAATATACAAGTTTGAGTTTGCTGTGTAGAACAGTAAAAATACAAACCTGTGGTACTGTTGGGTTTTTTTAAGCTTTAAACATTTCTGTCTATGTGAGAAGTCAATCTAAATTGGATTGTTCTTTAACAATAACATACCTTCATTCATACTATCTATCTGTCTATAAACAGACTTGCATGATTAATATATTCTATGCATTCATGGGAACAGAGTGCCAGAGTTTTGTAGTCATAGTGATACACTTGTCCCAATAAAAATTGCAAAGCTGTTTTTCATTTTCCTGTGCTGTTTCAAAATTAAATGGCATGCAGGCATATGAATCTGAGTCAGATTTATATGTTAAGCCCACGACAGTGATTCAAATATGGTCCCTCTCATTTGAGTACAGACTAAAAAAGAAATGACAGCATGCTATAAGTAGGAAGCTCTTTGTTCAAGTCAGACAGACTGTGGGCATGTGAATTAAATTTAGGGCAAAGAGCCATGAACTTCTGAATTCTAACTCAGTTATGTCATTGACTTTCTGTGTGGGCAGTTATAAATCCCTGTGGCTAACATTTCCTACCCTGCGTATGTACATCCATAGTTAGGACTTAAATTATTTTCAGACATGCTGAAGACCCAAAGCTTCTCTTTATTTATTTTTAAGGTCATATACAACTTGTGAAGTACAGCCATGGTTGCTTTTGTAGGCAAATATTTTTAATTTGACTGTTTTAATAGAATTTTACAGTTGGCAAATAGAGATGAACAACATTCTTATTCAATTTTATGTTCAATTTGTTGTCTGAACATTTGATTTTCCTTCATGAAAGCACATACAGAAAGTTACAGAAAAAAACCCTTTACTTATTTTCAAGCAGTAGACAAGAAAATATGAAATACTGTGGAATAAATGTTTTGAAGTAACTTGGGGCAGAATTAATGCACAAAAAATAACTATAAGGAAGCTAGGAGCATAGGAGCTTGTTATACTCAGTAAAGCCTAGAAATTAATTCAGCTTACTCTGAAGTAGGTATCTTGGATAAGCTTTAGCTGCTTGAAGATAAATATCTCCTTTTGTGATGCCTCAAAAATTTAAGTATGAGTCTATGATGCCAAGCTTATGCAATGGACTGTAGCATGCTAGCATATACAGGGAGGATTACCTTTAACCCATCTCTAACATTTTGAGTATTTCAGGGGAGAAAATTTATCCAGTATCGGTTGATACAACATGACAGATCATAGCAATAAGGCTGCCATGGGAAACCATACTGGAACAATAAAATAGGGCCCTCTAATTAAGGCAATGATGTCTGAATACAAGAATCTCAACATAACAAAATTTAGTAGAGCCTCAAAAATCCCTACAATTGTTTGTCAAATTATTCTTCATTTGGCAAATTACATATACATACTTCTATTATAAGGGAAATTAATGTCTATTAACTAATTGATGAATTCATTAGTTGATCTATAATAATGATAGAAAAAAGCAAATAAATGTACCATTTCTGCATAGCAGAAATCCATTTTTGGATGAGCCGCTTTGCCAGGGTTTTCCAGACTTCATAAGCAATAGATTTGTTGGTCTTCTTTTGCAGTTCTCAAGAGTCTGGAAAATATATCTGCATATTTGCATTTCAAACATATACAGGTGATATGAAACTGTGTTGTATTTTCTTTGTATGTTCTTTGGAAGAGATATCTTCATTTTCTTTTTTATTATTTTTTATTCCAATAATGGTAAACCACATTATGTTATGTTATGTTATGTTATGTTATGTTTTGTTATGTTATGATATGTTATGATATGATATGTTATATCTTTATAGTTTGTTTGTATTCTGTTTTGATTATTTCGTGGTAAATCAGAACAATATTATTTACATTAATGTAGGTACATAATATGACTAAGAATCAACTGTATGAGTGCTTTCATTAGCAGTTTTGTGCTGGAGACTGTAGGATACACAGGGAGGAGCAGAGTAGAGTAGCTATGGCTATCCTATTAAGACTATCCGTGCATCATTTACCCCGTGTCAGAAATTTGAAATAGGCAGTCCTCATTCCCACCACTTTGCGTATTTATTTGGCCTTCTGGATGAAGACAGCTAAATTTAATGTTGTGTCTTACGTATTTTCTTAAGTCTTTGTATGGAAGCCTCCCATATTTCACTGGGAAATCATTGCAGCAATCTTTTCTGAGCTCTGGATTTAATTTTCAGTGTGAGACAAAAATAACAGGAAAACTAACATCCTTAATCTTTGAGGTCTGGAGTGTATCATGGAAGTGTTAAGTTTTCACTGAATGTAATAGGGGTTCATAAGTCTTCACAGTACTCATGAATTATAAAAAAAAATGCAGTGTACTTATTACCTAACCCAACTTATTAGTTTTTCTGAATCCAATGATAGATATCTCTTGGATAGATATCTCTTGGGCAAAGGTAAGTTAACCAAAAAAAGATAAGTTAGATGACCTATGCAGATAGCTAAGAGACTAATTATGGGGTTTACTTCATACAGAGCTCCCCAAGGCAATGAGCATTCATCTGCTAAGGCTCATAAATACCTCATCAATCAGATGGATGTCGCCGTAAGAGGAACACAGTACTGCAGTGGGCCTGTAATTAATTTTCATTTGTTTAATAAAATAGCTTGGCTTTGTTGGAACTTCTACATTTTCCATCTTAAATGAAACTATGTATGAAATTGTGTATGAATCCACATTAGCTTGTTATCCTGCCTGCAATGACTGTTTCACTCAACCCACTAGAGGTCAGGGCTGTACTGCTAAGGCAGATCGTTAAAAATCAGATAGAATGGAATCACTTAAGATATTGCCAGAAGTGAAAATTGTCAGATGCTTCTAAATTTCAGAGATTTAAAAGACGTTATATATATTATTCAGTTAATATTAAATAATCCATTATATTTAATACTGGTGGAGTAGGCTCATTTGGCAGACCCATAGTTATTATAAAACTGTATGGCCTGATTAAGCAGTGACAAAAAAAAATAATGAACTAATCAATTATTTAATCCATATATCTCTAAAATTGTATTTGATTGCTGTTTAAGCTTCATTGCCAGCTTTGTGATTACATTTTGTACACTGATTATTTGTCTACTTAAAGAAGATCAGAGATGGGTATAAGGGACATTTCTTAGTTCTGTAGAACAGGGGTTAATTCCAGTCATGATTTCAGCTGCATTTTGAAGGAATGGGTTACAATAGTTGGTAATCCAAAAGATGAGCAAGGTCATTAACATAACATTTCATAGCTTAACACCCAGTCCAGCGACTTTTACTTTTTACTTGCTGGTTATAAGAACCTATTTAATCTTGTTATGAAAGAATAAAACATAACACGTGACAAGTACTTTGTTAACATTATTTTATTCTATTCTTAAATAGTGTCCTTCTTGCAAAATTCATACATGCTAAAGTAAGTGGCAAACCTATACATATGGTTAGTTACTCTGACCACATAACTGTGAGGGACCATCAGTACATATCAAAGCCAAAGGAAGGCAGACGGGAGCTTGTGGTATAAGAAAGGAGTCATTCTTTCTCCTGCTGTATTGACTAAAAAACTAAGATAGCCAGCTCCACCTTGT